>JAREIS010002361.1:0-12253 GCA_030060385.1 Muscicapa striata striata | reverse complement strand
TGACAGATCATCCTTTCTGTCATCCCCTGCCCCTTTGGTTAGGGGGGAGGTTGAGGCTACTTTTTTTTGGGTCCGGTTCTTCCCCTCCCTCGCTGATGCACCTGCCATGGTCTCGCAGGAAGAACCACAGGTCAGCTTGCGGGGTGTACCCTCTCTCCTAGCTGGGGGCTTTGGTCTCTAAATTTGTGGCCTGGGACTCATACTGGTGCCGCACTGATCTTCCTCACCTCCTCCCTCATCTCCCTCATCTTTTCTTGGAGGTCCTTGACCACAATAGAGACATCGGCCTGCATTGGGCCATTCATCATACTCTCAAAATTCCTGAGCTTGTTGCCAACAGAACCCATAGTCTCTCGGTGGTTATCAGCATTAATCGTTGCAATAAAGGTGGTATATTGAGATGGCCCCAGGTTTGCCAGATTCCGCAACATCTGCCCTGTGCACCTGACCTTGTCAGGGTCATTGTCATGCTGTCCATCCCTCCCAAAGAGTACTTCCAATACTGCCACTTCTCTCAGCTGCTGGATCCCTTCCTCAAGGGTCTTCCAGCGCATTCTATGGTGGTGCTTCTGCATTCGCTCTCTGTGAACAAACTTCTCTCTCACACTCATTAGAAGCCGTTCCCAGAGGGAAAGGAGGCCTTGCTCTCTTAAGAATATCTGGTCCACACCTGAGTCCTGGGTCAAGGATCCCAAATTCCTGGCCTCAGTACCATCCAGTTGTACACCTGTTCCCACAAGGTCCCAGAACTGAAGTAACCAAGTTGTAAAAGCCTCATGGCCCCATCGTACAATGTCTTTTCACAGGTTATGGAGACTTCTGTACAAGAGGGACTCAGTGACCATCTCAACCTCTGGCTCTCCTGCTGGTTGTGAGGGCCCTCCTTGCTGCTCCTTATTATCTAGCTGCTTTGTTTTCATTTTAGATTTTCTAGTTTCCACAGGGGACACTGCTGCTGGCTGTGGCTGCCCCTGTGGTTCAGCTGGAACCTGGACAGATGTAACATCTACAGGTTCCACTGCAGCACCATCAGACTCTCCCTCTTTAGGGCAGGGGAGGGTTTCTCACGCAGATCTGAACTCCTTGAAAACTGGTGGGGTAGCCTCAAAAAACTGGGTGATAGGTTGGGAGAAAATTTCCCTTGCATTCATTTCCTCACAGTAACTACCATTATTGAAATAACCCCAGAAACACACAGTTAGAGTATGATAGCTATGGATCCATGTGACCATTTTCCAGAAAAAAAAATTAAAAACCATGAATTCCTGACATAATCAACCCACCAAAATAATTGGATAATAGCTACAGGAAGTTTGGTGAGGGGGCCCATATTCAAATAAGGACTTCCAAATGGGAGAGAGATATCTGTGATCACATGGAGCCCAAACCAGATTAAACTAGACAACATGTTGCCCTTGAAAGCTATGACTCCTGTCTTAACTCGCCTTTTAATGCCCTCTGCCTCATGTTGGGTGCCAAAATCTGTCCTGGTTTGAAGGACAGGTGTCTGCCAATAATGGCAGAAGTTCCTCTTTGAAATAGAGAATTTAATTCCTCTCCCACCAGAATATTATAACTGTCTGAATCAGGAACTCCAAGGCAGAGATAAGGGTGTAGGAGTAACAGCTTTTTACTAATATATCTAACCGTACAAACAAAAACAACAGAAACAACAGTTATTAAAATTAGCAATAAAACAGAACAAATAACTCAGTTCCAGTCCTTTTTTCAGCTGCAGACACACTCGGCCTGTGTCTGTTCCCGGTGATGTAAGAGGTGGCAGAGCCCTCACAGCTGCAGAGAGCAGGCTGGAGCGGAGGGGAGGGGCGGCATCAACGGCCGCACTGTGTCTCAGGTGGGAGCAGGCTGGAAGGGCAGCTCCCCGCTCATTGTTTGAGTTCTGGTGGTTAGCTGTGTCCTCTAGGGTAGGATGCTGGAGTGGAGCAGATGCAGGGTTAGTCTGATCTGCAGACAGTCTGGGTCCCCCGCGTTCTGGCCACGTGGGCTGGAGATGGCAGTTCCTCCTCCTCTGAGCTCGCCGGATGCACGAGTAGCCCCTCCCGGAAGCCAGCTCCCACCTACCCCTTTGTCTATAGTCCTCAAAAGATCCTGGGCATTGCCAGCAGGCCCAGTTAGCATGATAATGCAAAAAATTCTTTAAACTGGGGCAGTAAAAGAACAAAAACCCAACCCCCAACAACAGCACAGAGACTCATGGAACCAAGGGGCTGTGGTGACATGGCAGGAGCAAATGGGACTAAGGAGACCAGTCACATTTAGGAACATTATGGAACCGAGGGTCCATTATGACCCTGCAGAAGCAGGGAGACCATTGTGGAACTATGGAAGCTCATTGGAACCAAGCAGCCATTGTCCTACTCCAAGTCCAGTTGAACCAGAGAGACCATTGTGAAGCTCGAGAACCTCATGGCACTAAGGGTTAATTGTGACACAGCAGGGTCCCATAGAACCTATTGTCCATTGTGACAATACAGATCCCAGGAGACCATGGTGACACTAGGGAAGCTCATGGAACCAAGGTTCCATTGTTAAACTGTGTGACCTCATTGAGCCATAAGCCATTGTGATACTGCATGGCCACAAGGAGCCAAGGGGCTATTGTGACACTGCAGATCCAAGGAGACCATTGTGACTGAGGAACCTCATGGAACCAAGAGTCCATTGTTACACTGTGGGGCCCTTTGGAACCAAGGGGACCACAGTGACATTGCGAGGCTTCATGGAACAATGGAGACTGTTCTGAAACTTTGGGACCCAATGGAACCAAGGGGCCATTACAGCATGACAGGGCCTCATGGAATCAAGGGCACTACAGTGAACACTGTGGGTCTGCATGGAATGAAGGGTCCAGTCTGACACCGTGGAAACAAAGATACCATTGTGACACTATGGAACCATAGAACCAAATGTGCACTGTGACACAGCAGGGCCTAATGAAACCATGGAGGCGATTTTTACACTTTGAGGCCTTGTGAAACTAAAGGGCCATTGTGGTACTTCAGTGCCTAGTGGAGCCAAGGGGACCACAGTGACACTGTAGGGCTCAGTGAAAAGAATGATCTGTTGTGACACTTTGGAGACTCATGGAATCAATGGGTCTGTTTTGACACTGCAGGGCTTACGGGATCATGGAGACTATAGTGACACTACAGGTGATGCCTTGGAGTGGCTACCTAGAACAGAGGCTAGACAAAGTTCAGAGAATAAAGTGGATATTTATTAAAGGCCTTCAGTAGATACACCTTGGGTAGTCAGCAGCCTCCCAGAGGTTACACCCAAGACGGATGGACGGTGGTCATAAATATTTAAGACAGATATAAGTTTGGTCAGTTTGCATATCAGGGGTTAGTCCTCCAATTACAGCTTCAGGCAATGAAGTCATATACCCCCAGTGCTCTTTTGTCCCCCCAGTTCAGCTCCCCCCCACCAATTTGCTTTTCTTTATCCTTTGCAGAGCCTGAGGCTTTACTTTTCAGAGGAATTGTTTTGTCTGACAAAAACGTGAAGACAATTAACTAAGACTTTATATGGAGTTTAGAGTTATGCCCAAATGCAGTAAAGGGTTTGAAATATATAAAGGCTAAAATCTTAAGGCATCACAGGTCTCACTGAACGAATGGGCCACTGTGACACTTCGTGGCACCATTGAACCAAGGAGTCTATTGTGACCCTACAGGGCCCCATGGAATTAAGGATTCATGGAACAGTGCAGAACTCCATGGAACCAAAGGTCCATTGTGACATTGTGGGGTCTCATGGAATCCTGGAGGCCATGATGACACTTTGAAACCTCATTGAATCAAGGGGTTCTGCAGAACCTCGTGGAACCAAGGAGACCCTTCTGCCATTGTGAGTCCCCATGGAACCAAGGGACCATTGTGACACTGTGAATCCCCATGGAAACAAGGGGCCAGAGTGACACAGCTGGGCCTTATGGAACCAAGGATCCAATACGTCACAATCATTATGACACTGCAAGGCCTCATGGAAACAAGGGACCAGTGTGACACTGTAAAGCCCCATGGAAACCAGAGGCCAGCATGACACAGCTTGGCCTCATGGAACCAAGAATCCAATATGACACTACCATTGTGACACTGCAGGGCCCCATGGAAAAAAGGGAACAAGTGACAGATCTGGTTGTCTTGGCCTGACTGGTCCTACTGCTCTTGGCATGCCCATAGCCATGCTGTTGTCATGTGCCCCTGAAACACTGGAGCTCTGGGCTTTCCTTCAAATGGAAAAAAATTGCCCTTCTCACTCAAGCATCCATGGCTAAAATGGGACTCTCCCTTCAAAATTCCCTATATCCAGGGGTTGCTCTCAGACAAAAACTGCCATTTCCAACAAGTCTGGCTGTACTTGTCTTCCTGAGGGCTGGCTCTCACCTGCCTTCAAACACTGGGGCTCTGTGCGTTCCTTCCTATAGAAAGAACCACTCCTCCTGCACAAACATCCATGTCAAAAATTCTTTTTTTTCCTCCAAAATTCTTATCTGCAAGCGTTTCTCCCAGACAAAAGCTACCAGGACACATAGCTCTGGCTGGCCTTGTCCTCTGGTGGTCACCTCATTCTGCCCTGAAACACGAGGATCTCGTATTTCCCTTCCCATGGGGAAGAACCATATTTCTTCTCCAGGTGCCCATGGCTGAAATTTGGATTCCACCTCCAAAGTCCTCCAAATATTGCTCCTACACAAATACTGCCATTACAGATCAGTCTGGCTGGCCTTGGCCTTGTGAGGGCCAGCTCTCACCTGCCTTCCAAACACTGGGGCTGCATGCTTTCCTTTCTATGGAAAAGGACTGGCCATCTCCTCCAGGCAAAAAGGGCTAAAACTGTGACTCAACATTCAAAATTTTGCGTATCCAAGGATTGCTCCCAGACAAAAGCTGCCAAGACAGACAAGTCTGTCTGGCCTTGGCCTCTGATGACTGCAGTTCATCAGCCCCTGAAACACTGGGGTTCTGTGGTTTCCTTCCTCTGGAGACCATTGTGACACTGTGGGGACCCCGTGGAACCAAGGGATCATTGTGACACTGCAGAGTACCATGGATCCCGGGGACCGTTGTGACACTGTGGGGACCCCGTGGCACCAAGGACATCACTGTGGCACTGCTGGGCCGCAGGGTCCCAAGGGGCCGGTATGAAGCAGCAGGGCTTTGTGGAACCAGGAGGCCATTGCTGCATTACAGGGCCTCGTGCAGCCAAAGGGCCGCTGTGATCCTGCAGGGCACCGTGGATCCATGGAGACCATTGTGGCATTGCCAGGCCCCATGGAACCATGGAGACCAGTGTGACACTGTGGGGCCATGGAACCAAAGAGCTATTGTGACCCTGCAGGGCCTCATGGAAGGAAGGGGCCATTGTGGCACTGCAGAAGCAAGGAGAACATTGTGAAACTGAGGGGCCTCATGAAGCCGAGGGGAGATGGAACAGGTCTGATTGATTTGGCCTCCCAGGGGTGACCTGACAGATCCAGCTGACCTTGACATCTTGAGAACTGCCTCTCATCAGCCTCTGGAGCACTGGGAGCACTGGAGCACTGTACTTTCCTTCCTATGGAAAAGAACTGGTCTCCTCATCCAGGGGCCATGGACAAAATTGGAATTTGGCCTCCCAAATTCTATCTATTCAAGGATTGCTCCCAGACAAATGTAGCCAGAGCAGAGAGGTCTGGCTGATCTTGTTCCTCTGGTAATTTTCTTACACTATGAGCTGAATGTTTCCATTTAAAATCCGGACAATAATTTGGGATAATGCCCATGATTTTTTGAAAAAGGAATTCAAATCCTGGTGAAATTTGGTAATTTTTACCTATGACTCCAGCACAAACACAAACACAGCCTTTGTACTGATCATATGTAATGCTTTAGTATATTCAACATTTCCTATCATTGCATTAAGGATGAATCATAACATCTGTCACTTTGAAATTTATCCAAACGAGATTTTTTTAAACACTGATAGGGTGTATAGGCCATAGGTGTGCATATTTTAGAACTGCTTGTGATAGTGCAGATTTGGTAGTGAGTATTAAAAATCATTTAAATCTTTATGTTTATAACTTTACTAAAATTACAAGAAATTATTTTTACCTTTCCTTACAGATCAGCAATCATTTACATTATGTACAAAATTAGTCACTGTTGACATCCTAAGGTTATTGGCACAAGGCCAATGTATGATTTAAAAGGGATAAAACATGATTTTGCATATTTTAGTTGTGTTACATTTTGAATTATAATTTGAAAATTGCTTGTTTTAAAAATTGCTCGTTTTTGTTGTATTGCATCATGAATATTGATAAAAAATTTATTTTTAGTTATTAAGATTGTTTATTTTAATTATGTTGCATTCTCTTTTAAATATTGATTTAAATTGTTTCTTGGTTATTATGATTGGTATGATCAGTTTTAGTAATGTTAAGTTTTGATTGAAAATGGCTTTGGAAAAATAATTGTATTAATTATAAAAGAACATATTATGATCAATATTGATTTGTTTTAACTTTAATTGTTCAAATTGTTTGAATTTTGATTGTTTGAAAATTATTGTAACTAACATGATTGTGATTTGTTTGAAGAATTGTTTTTAATCAATTTTGTTGTGATTATTTTCATTTTTGTGTTTATCCCTTTCCTTTTTCCTTTCCCTCTTCCTCTTTTTTCCTTTTCCTGTCCCTGTTTTCTGGGTTAGCTACCAATGACAGGTCCTGAAGATGCTAAAATGTCACCACATCATGCTGATGGAGTTCCTCAGCGACGCTCGTTGGTCACAGGGTGATGTGAGAGTCCGTCTAAAGCCTCTCGTTTGTTTTGCCCAACGAGCCTCATCGGAGGCCTAAGAGGACCCTCAAACTGCAGTTCAGAGACGCTGGCCAGAGATGGGAGGAGTGCCAAGTAATTGTTTAGACCAGAACTGGTTTCTCATGGCAACTAGTCACGAGTGCGCTGGACTGTGCTTACTAAACAAAGCTTCCCACAGGTGGAAGAACAATGGGCTGTTCAGGTATGGCATACCCCATGTTTGTCCCATGACAAGGACTGTTTTGGTGGCCCTGATATTGCCATGCCCTGCTCTGGAGCAGTTTGCCAGTGGCCACGTCCTGTCTTCACCTGCCTTCAAGGAGCACTGGTCTCCACATACAATGGCCCATAAATCTCCCCACCTTTTGGCCAGAAGCCACTGGCTTTGGAAATGACTATAAAGAGACACCCCTGGACCGAAGACCCTGAGATCTCCCCGGACGACAGACATCTATTGGCTGGTTCCATGAGGATTTGTCTGACCGTCTAGGTAGCTATAACCCTGAACCCCTCTTTCTCTCTCTCTCTCTTTTTTCTCTCCCCCATCGCATTTTGGTCGGCAACAATAAAGTGCATTTTTGCAAAGTAAACTGATTTTGTCCCCTGCTGTGTCTTTTGCGCTCTGTGATCCCTAAAAGAACCTCTCAGGCCTTCACACGTAGTGTGGACCCTGACACATGGACACCGTAGGACAGCCTGGGCTGCAGAGGGCACAGGGATGGCAGCAGCTGAAAGGCCCTGCCAGAGCCAACTCCTGCAGCACTTGGGCCATGGCTGCTGGCCCTGGGCCCTTGGCCAGCAGGGACAAGTGAGCCTTGCTGTGCTGGGGCCTCATTGCCTCCTTGTCCCTGCTCAGCAGCCTGGCAGGGGCCACCCCATGGTCCTGCCCTTGGCATTGCACATCCCCAGAGCCCAGTGCCCCGGGAAGAGCCCTGAGCAATGAGGGAGGGACAGGATCTGCCTTGGCAGGGGCTGGGGCTCAGCCTTGGACCCTTTACATTCCTGAAACACATACATGTTTACACAGCATCAGAGACACCTTAGCTTTTCCTTGTTCATAACTGTCATCAGTGCCACCAGTATTCTGCTCTAACTGGATCCTTGGGGCACTTTCTCAGTGGGACCCATTAAAACTTCAAGAAACTTAGGAGTTTCAATTTAACTTTGAGTTCTTCAGAAGTTTTTTTTTGAAAAAAAAACTCTCTCAGGGACTGTGTCTGATGTAAAGAGCACCAAAGCCCTGAGAGAGTCATTAAAATCCTTGTGCTGTGTCTGTGCTGCTGAGATGGGCTGGGCTCCTGGCACAGAGGTAGCTCCCAAGCTCAACCAAGAAAACCTTCAAAAAGCCTTTTTTGCTGAAGAGCATCTCTTCTCCCAGCCCAGCAGGGCTGAGGGCACTGCCTGCAGGCACTGAGGGGACAGGAGCCAGGCACTGACAGGCTAAAGACAATCAGGACTGGGAAGACACTGAGCTGAGACTTCACTTGGGGAAACATCTTCACAGCCCTGGACATGGTGAGTGTGTGGGTGCAGGGCAATGTTCCCTGTGCTCCTGGAGGGATCTCCTGAAGCCAGCACAGCCCACAGCCTGGGGAATGTGTCAGGAGGACTCTCCCAGTTTCTCTGAGGCACAGGAGGAGCAGGAGGAGGATGTGCTGCAGAGTGGGGCTGCCCTGGGCACTGTCAGAGGGACAGGGGCAGGATGGCTCCTGCTGCCAGGGATGGCTGCAGGGGCTGAAGCTGGGGCTGCAGGCAGGGCTGCCCAGGGCTGTCCTTCAGAGCAGCTCCTGCAGCCCTGAGGGCTCTTGGCCAGCCCAAGGGATGTGCCACCTGCCAGGGGCAGCTCTCAGCCTGCCTGGGAGCTCCCCATGGACTGTGGGGAGAAGTTGGAGGTGGAAGGAGCGACCCCCATCAGGGCAGATTCCTCCTGCTGTGGAGATGGTGCTGCATGGCCAGGGCTGCTCTCAGCTTTCTCCTCAAGGGAAGGGAAAGGGGCTGACAGGTGTGTCTGTGTCACTGTGACTCCTGCACTGTCCCACTGGGCATCAGCAGATCTGCCTCACATCTCCCTCACAAAGTGCCTCCTCACCCTTTTCTGCCTACAGACAGCAGCAGCAGCACCTTGGCTTGCAGCATCTCAGTTTGTCTGAACTGCCCTTAAGGCTCTGCTGTCAGGGAGACACTCTTGGGCAGTGCCCTGTGCTGAGAGGGTTATGCAGGGCAGAGCTGAGCCCCCAGGGCTGGGCTGGGCTCTGGGATCACTGGCAGGGACAAGGCTTGGATAAAGAGAAACAGTTCCCAGTAGGCACAACTCCTGGCAGTGGAGAGCCAGACCAAGCCTGGATACCTCTTTTGTGTCCAACAACAGGGGAAAAAAAAGAGAGGAGAATCTAAGGAAATTTATTTTTATACTAGAAATTTAAATATGTCCACTTTATTTTTCAAGAACTTTTTAAGTAAGATCACCCTGAAATAGAGGGCGGTGTAACAGGTAAAGAACAGCTGTGTGGGACCAATACGTCTAACTGCACTGTGGCACAGGGAACCCTGTTTTCCCTCTGGGGTCCCCAGTGTGCAGGTTGAAAGCAGTGCTGATAAGGCAGTGACTCAGCAGCACAAACTTGAAATCAAAAGAGTTTAGCAAAGTTGCCTCATAGGAGAAGAAATTTTGATGGGGTTCCAAAAAAATAATATATGATTGATTCTAGGAAATGTGTCCCACCATGTCAATGTTTTCTTTCAGCAGTCCTCTCTACCCAAAGTGAAGAAATGTACAACAGCAGCTCCATCAGCCACTTCCTCCTGCATCCATTGGCACACACGCGGCGGCTGCAGCTCCTGCTCTTCTGCATCTTCCTGGGCATCTCCCTGGCTGCCCTCCTGGCCAACAGCCTCATCATCAGCGCCGTAGCCTGCAGCCACCACCTGCACACCCCCATGTTCTTCTTCCTGCTCAACCTGGCCCTCACTGACGTGGGCTGCATCTGCACCACTGTCCCCAAAGCCATGCACAATTCCCTCTGGGACACCAGGAACATCTCCTATGCAGGATGTGTTTTACAAGTGTTTTTGTTTCTGTTCTTCATTTCAGCAGAATTTTCCATCCTGACCATCATGTGCTATGACCGCTACGTGTCCATCTGCAAACCCCTGCACTATGGGACCCTCCTGGGCAGCAGAGCTTGTGCCCACATGGCAGTAGCTGCCTGGGCCAGTGCCTTTCTCAATGCTCTGCTGCACACAGCCAATACATTTTCCCTGCCCTTTTGCCATGGCAATGCCCTGGGCCAGTTCTTCTGTGAAGTGCCCCAGATCCTCAAGCTCACTTGCTCACACTCCCACTTCAGGAAAGTTGGTCTTCTTGTTCTAAGTGCTTTTCTATATTTTGGCTGTTTTGTGTTCATTGTTTTCTCCTATGTGCAGATCATCAGGGCTGTGCTGAGGATCCCCTCTGAGCAAGGACGGCACAAAGCCTTTTCCACCTGCCTCCCTCACCTGGCTGTGGTCTCCCTATTTATGTGCACTGGGTCATTTGCCTACCTGAAGCCCCCCGCTGTCTCCATCCCATTCCTGGATCTGGTGGTGTCAGTTCTGTACTCAGTGGTCCCTCCAGCTCTGAACCCCCTCATCTACAGCCTGAGGAACCAGGAGCTTAAATCTGCACTGTGGAGAAAGAGCACTGAATGATTTCAGAAACATTAAACTTCTGGCCAGTTTCTACAAGTCACTTGTAATAAAAGTAATCTTTAATTGTTCTAAATATTTTGGTTGTACATTTGTTTTTTCCTGCCTTTCATTCTGTTTTTCAATATTTTAAACAAAGAAAAGCCAATTGTTTGTGCCTTTATCTTTTTGTTTACTCCACATTTACTGAGACAGACATTGTCAATGAACTAAACTATCTCCCAGGAGAGTTTTGAACAGAGCTCCCCTTTTTGTTCCCTTCTCTGGAGCTGCAGCAGCAATGTCTGTGTGCAGAGCTGGGGCAGATCAGTGCTGGAACAGCAGCTGTGCCCAGCAGCAGCAGCACTTGGTGTTGCCAGTGCTGCTCCCATGCCACTGCCCCGCTGCCCTCCTGCCCCTCGTGTTGCTGCAGGGCCTGAGTGCTCTCGGGGCCAGGCACAGCCCTGGGGGTGGCAGTGCCGGGGCTGCAGCAGGGACAGGCCATGGGCACTGCTGGGGCAGCGCTGACGCCTCAGGGCAGGGCCTGGGGCTCGAGGCTCCTTGGCCAGGCTCTCTCCAGAACACTTGGCCAGGCCAATGCTGAGCAGAGAAAACCCCCATGAGCAGCCCCAGGCTGGCCATGGGCAGGCTGGGGGCAAACAGCATGGCTGGTGCTCTGCAAGGGCCCTGCAAGGGGGAGACCCTGGCAAGGAGCAGCAGAGCAGGGGCTGATCCATCCCCACTGCGCTGGACACCCCAGGGCAGCATCCCAGAGCGTCCTCATGCACCTGCCAACAACATCCCCCCTCTGCAGCCCTGGCCTCTCCCCCAGCTCACACAGGGCCCCATCCTTGCAGGCACAGACACGGCAGCACTGGCTCAGGAGCCCCTGTTTGCATTGCACAGAGCAGGCGTCAGCACCCCATGGTGCTGCTGTGGGGAGATGGAGCTGAGTGAGCACAAATGCCATCAGCCCCTGGGGCCAGCAAGGGCTGGGGGACACGGGTGGGAAACCACTCAGGTTTGTTGTGGCCTCTGAAGTCAGCCAGAATGTTTGTTCCCATGAGCTGTGAGTTTCCTGTCCCACTGCAGATGTTGTTGCACAGAGCAAGGGCTTCCTGGAAGCCACCCCCAAACTGCCCTGAGCATTTCCTTGGCTTCACCTGTGCTTTCTTTCCTCTCTCCTGATCAAGATTTCTTCCTATCGTACACTCCTGATCCCTCCTGGGCAAAGAGCCCATCTCTGTTTTTCCCTTTTCTCTCTGGCCTCACTCCCCATTTCAGTTCCTGGCACCATATGAAAGTCCCTTGGGGAGCAGGATCATCCTACAAGTGCTTCAGAAATTGTCTGCAGGCACCTGCAGTGCCTTGTGCTGCTCCCTTGCCAGAGGCACCACAGGCCAGGGGGGCACATCTGGGCTGCTGTGTCTGAATGTGGGGCTCCTTGTTCTGGGCAATGAGGAGGGGCTGGAGAAGCTCTGCAGGACTGACAGGATGGGCTTTGGGGCTGTGAGGAGAAGCTGAGGAAGCTGAGCTGCTGGACCTTCTGAAGAGGAGGTCCAGGGCTCATCCTGGAACTGCTCCAAGGGTGGTTTCAGAGAATCACTGAATCAGGAAGGCTGGAAAAGACCTTGGAGGTTATCAAGTCCAACCTGTGCCCTGACACTGCCTTGTCTGTCCTGAGCATCCTCCAGGATAAACATCCCCAGCTCCCTCAGCCACTCCTCACAGGACTTGTGTTCCAGAATTCTCACCACCCT
>JAREIS010002359.1:0-11041 GCA_030060385.1 Muscicapa striata striata | reverse complement strand
TTTTGTTTTTTGACAACTGGTGTGATGATTAAAGGGAATGTGTTGATGAATTTTTTGATCATTCTTTCCCTTCAAAACAAATAAGTGATTTGAAACAGCCCTCCTAAGAAAAACCGGGTTGGGTTTAACTGATTCAAAAATTTTTACTTTGGGCCAGGGTGTCTTTTTACCACCTTATAAAATTGCATTGATTGGGGGCCCGTTTTTTCCCTTTCCTAAATTGATTGGCTGCCAGAACCCCATCGACCACCCTCCCCATCATCCTTCAAACCCCTTCTCAGCCTTCTAGACCCCCATCCCTACTCCCAGTTTAAACCATGCTATCTCAAACTCCCTCCCAGTTACTCCCAACACACCCCAATCCCTCTCCCAGGCCCCCAGTGCCTCCCTCACTCCCCCTGCACTGTGGGGTCCAGGCTGTGCCCCAGTGCCAGCTCAGGGGGTGCTCCACGCTGACGTGCTCCACCTGGCAGCTGGAGGTGACCCTGCACAGGGAGGATTTCCAGCAGCACCAGGAGCTGGTAGAAATCCAGTCCCCATTGAGGACCAGGTCAGTGGCCACCACATGCCCTGAGAGCTCCTGCCGGCCCTGGAACCACCTCAGCTGGATCTGGGCAGGGTAGAATTCCTCACAGAGCAGAGCAGGCAGCCAGGGCTGGGCTGGGAGCTGGAGGGTTACAGTGAGATGGCAAAACTGGGGGGCACTGGGAGAGATGAGAGAGGGCTGGTGTGGCACTGAGAGAGACTGAATGGACTGGGAGGCACTAGGGTGCACTGGAAAGAGGGTGGAGGACTGGGAGTGGACTGAGAAGGCTGGGAATGACTGAGCATAGATTGGGAATTGACTGAGAAGGATGGGCAGGGTCTGGGAGGGACTATGGGGACAGTGGGATGAACTGAGGTGGCCCTGGGAGGGACTGGGATGCACTGGGAGAGCCACAGAGTCACTGGGGAGGGGCAGGAAGCCCCAGGGATGGGCACAAGGAGTGCTGGGGGCTCTGGGGTGATTCCCAGGAGGTTTTGAGGGGCTCCAGGGTCATTCCCAGGCCAGGGCCTGACGGGACCTGCTCTGCCCCACGCTCAGCTCTGCGCTCCATGAGGAACGGGTTATCACCTCGTGGTTGTGCTGGCACTGAGTGTTCACAGAGCCCACAGGAACTCCAGCCATTCCAGGCTGCTGATCAAGTGCCTCACATTCATCTCCCCACAGGGAGTGTCCACCCTCCTACTCTCTTCTATTTCCTTACGCAACAGCTCATGTTTAGAATTTACCTCAAGCACTCCTATCTTGCTCTATCTGACAATGAGAAGCAAAGTTAAATTATTACATATCAAAGCACATTATGTCTAGAGCCCGTAGCAAACAGTAAAAGCAAGCTGGCAGAGTCATATGCTAAGCTTTCAAAGCTGCTAGCAACCTGAAACCACTCAACTTTATTAGTTTGACAACCAGTTACTACTAAAAGCATAACTCATGCATTTATCTAAGAACACAGGTACTATAATCTACTATAAATTCTATTTTCTATTATGTGCAACTGTAGTGAGCCTCTAGTTGTTGTTCAACTTCTAGACCATCCAAATGTGCTTTAACTTCATACTGAAGCTCTCTTGCACTCTTATTCTCTCTGAACTGATTCAGAGAACCACTGACTACTGACTCCATTATCTCCTCCTCCTCTTAGAACCACAAAGATTCCTTAACAGACTCTATTAATCATTTTGAAATGCATGGAGAAATACAAGGCACCATGATTAGCACCAAAAACTTTTTCATCCATGATGCTGAATTCCAACCACTAAACAAACCATCCAAACTGTACCATTCTGAGACCATATCACTTGCAGCAACTTGGCCCATTTTCTCTCCTGGGCCCTCGGTAGCAGAGAAGGTCATCCCTTTCATCAAGGTCTGGCACAGGTGTGTCCCACTCCTAACCCTGCTGGATTGCAGCCAGCAGCAGAGCTAAAATCTTCTTGGTGGCAAACACAGAGGCCAACCCAGCCCTGCCCTTGACTATTTCCAGGAGGGTCTTGGCCAGCCCTGCCCTTTCACCCAGTCATCAGAGCAAAACTTCACCTGCTTCATTCAGGAACAAATGGGAATCATGGCAAAGCACACCAGTTTGCAGATTAAAATATAACTACAAGGAAGCTAACAAGTGAAAAGGAGTTTCTGGGGTATGTTGAAAGACATATGGTATTTAAACTTAATACATTAACTGAAAGTTACTTAAACATTACTTAAGTTGGCTAATTGACAAATCTGTACTACTAAAAGCAAACAAAGCAAAAGCATAGCATAAATATAATTGAACTCATATTTTCTTAGACTATTTATCTAACAAAAAATTCTACAATACTACTGATTCCCCACTTTTAAAAAAACTCAAAGTTCACAATCTTCTGAGGTAAAACACATAAACAATCAACAATATCTTTAAATAATAGACATACATTTATAAAATCTAGATAATCATCATCCTTAAAAACTGTGTCATCACCCCAGAGTCTGTAAACAGCTGACAAGCCTTGATTCAATGAGGAATTAGATGTTCATCTCTAGAAAATGAGCATTAATTCACCCCAAAATTAGCTTCAGCTGCCATATTGATAGGGTCAAATTGCCAAGTCAAAACGACTGGAGCATTATTTTGATGCAGAAAACACCTGGGTTTCACAATATTTCCTTCAGGTAGAATTAAGGCCTGGCCTCTGCCTAAATTCTAATTGGAAGAGAACCCTGACACCTTTTTATTAAAAAGCAAGACTCTTAAGAACAAAAGCTACAATTAAATCATTTCAGGGTGAGAAAGAAATCAAATTCCTTCAGCAGCTTGTTCTCTCTGAAATTTTTCTCAGGATGAGATGCTTTGAACATGGCAGGCTGCTGGAGTGCTTCTGTAATAACAACTGGGGAAACCACAAGACTAGAAATTCAGAAGAGGCTTTCAGAGAAACTCAGATAATTTTCTTGGAACTCTGAAAAATACTTAAAATCATGAGACAGCACAGGGTCAGGTCATAGGAGACTGCTAAAATAAGAGAGAGATTAATAAAAGAAAACAAAGGAACATTAAATTCACAACTTAACTAATTTCTTCATACATTTGATTCAGGGCATGTCGGAGGCTTTCCAAAATTTACTTGGAATGTTGAAAAATTCAAGTTAAACAATAAAACAGAAATCAAAATCATTCTGTAATACAGAATTCATACTCTTAATACATGTTTTGAAATTAAATACAGAAACTAAATTTGAGCCTTAAAATCGAGCTTATAGATAAATACTGTTTTTCCCAACATTATAAGGAAATTTGGCTCAAATTAAATTTTACAATTCAAATTATGATCCTAGAAGGTTCTTGAGTTTGTGTTCATGAAGAATTTAATTGATAATTTAAAAATATAAATAGAAATCTATTACAATTTGTTTGAAGGAAAGCTCAAATACTGATAATAAATCTTCAGGCATAAATTTGCAAGTTTCTTCTTTATAGAAATTCAAAACTATTAATTCATATTGAGGCATTACAAAGACTTAGAAGCTGAGTTTTTAAAAATCATTAACTAGTAGGAAAATTAAAACTCAATGCTGATATTTGAACAAGTGTCCACCCATATCTAAGCAATAACAAATTACTAAATATAGGTGATACCTATTCAAATAAGATATAAAATGTCTTGTACCTTCACCATTCCAAGAATTTCAGCATAAACTGAATCTTTGGGACAACAATGCAAAAACAAACACCCTTTACTGAGAAGAAGTGAGAAAATAGAACTGTGTCGCCGCGGGGCGGTGGTGGCGTGCCGCGACCTTCCAGAGAAGTGTCTTTGGAAAGGTGTCCTGGTGCCTCAGGCAACGTCCCGCTCCCGGCGAAGTGATTGAGCTCTTTTGTGAATCAGCGACGCTGAAGAGAAGGGACGGGAGCCTCGTATGGGGTTCCAAGAGCAGCTTTATTGGTCTTCTCCTCGAAGGGGTCCAGGGACGAGAAGCTCCGAACAGGGTCGGGGGAGAAGGGTTTATACAGGACAGCTTAGGGGAGGGGTAGAGCAACAGACCAATTCACTGAGGGTGCAGGGGAGGAACAAGGGGGGAAGAACCAATTCCTGAGCAGAGAGTATTTCCTATTATCAGAAGGTTCAGAGAGAGACCATTCTGCGCAGACAGAACTGAATTTACTGTTCTCTCGTTGTCCAAATAAATAGTGATCTGCAGCTGACTCTGCTCACAGGGAGAGCGGCACCATTGCCTAGCCTCGGAGAGAACGGGAATCTGGAGCGAGTTCCCTGCGCCTTGTCCCCAAAATGAAGGAACACAGCTGAGACCCCATCCCCTCTTGAACCGCCCCATCACAGGGGAACACGGGCTGACATCCGACCTGCATCACAAGGGGAACACGGGCTGCGTGCCCATCCCATCACAGGGAACACGGCTGGACATGCCGAACCGCCATCACAGGGGAACGGCGAGCGAGCAGGCGGGGCGACATGCCCGAACCGCCCCATCACAGGGGAACACGGGCTGGACATGCCCGAACCGCCCCATCACAGGGACACGGGCTGACAGCGCGACCGCCCACACAGGGGAACACGGGCTGGACATGCCCGAACCGCCCCCATCACAGGGGAACACGGTGCCCGCCGTCCCTGGGCCATGGACACGCAGAAGGGCGCGGGCACCGGCGGGCCGAGGCAGCGCAGGAAGTAAAGCTCAGAAGCTAAATAAAAATCTTTTCCTTTGACTTTACAAAGCATAAATTTCTTTCCCCATTTGAACCTGCCAGCTCTAATGTTGGTATCTCAGGTTTCCTGAAACTGGGCAATCATCTCTCCCCCAGCATTCCTGACAGCCCGAGACAGATCTGTCTCTTCCCACTCGCTCACACCCGTGCTGCCCTGTCCTCTCCCTCCCATTTCCTCCTCTTTTCAAACACTGTTTCCCGCATACAGCGGGGTTGGGAATTCCTTGAGCAGCCACTGCAGCCGCGGTGAAGCTGCCGCGCGGGTGGGAAGGGGGCTCCGTTCCAGGATTGCTTTGAACACACGGCGGGGCGGGCAATGGCTGCGCCGCTCAGCAGCCTCGGCCAGGCTTCCTCGGGCTTTCTTCTCACCAGACTGACTAACCAGGGCCCCTGCGCTCACAAAACACGGCTCGAGCGGCACCAAAGGCGGTGCTGCCGGCCGGGCCCCGGAGCCGCTCTCCCCGGCTGTGGGGCACGGTGGGGACGGGGTCCCCTGGATTTGTGCTTGAAAAAAATCACAGCAATTTGCAATATATTGGGACACCAATCGAGAAGTCAGTGAAGAAGCCTCTGTCTTTTCAGAATTAGTAAGTGGCTCACTTAAAGATTCTCTGATCAATTCCTAAGACGGTAATAACAAAGGAGCTTTTCTATCTCCTAAACAAACATCATCAAAAAGTTTCAGACCAACCCGATCCCAGAAATTTTTACTTAAAACAGAACCGGGATCTACATTTGGAAAATTCTTTCTAACATATATTAACAGTTCTCTTAACTTTTTATCTGGAACACTAAAACCATTTCTCCTTAATAAAGATTCTAGATAATCATACATATATTCCTGCTCCTCAAACACACTTTCCCCATCTCTATGGACTCACTACAACACTTGGCTTACTTTAAATACGTCATTATAAATTCTGTATCCTTTACCATACTCTTACTTCTGTTCTTTAAATATATTTCCCCCCTTCTCTGTGGATTTACCTAAACATTCAGCTCATCTTAAACACATCATTATAAGTTCTAGATCCTTTCCTATACTCTTTAATTCTGTTCTTTAAATATATTTTCCCCCCTTCTCTATGAATATACCTCAGCACTCAGCTTATCTTAAATATATCATCATAAGTTTTGTATTTTTTCTCATTTCTGCTCTTTTGGCATATTTCCCATGCTCCTAGATTACCCCAAAGTTGCTCACCTCAATATAAGATAGGTGGTGAGAAATCCCAGTCTCCTCCCCAGCTGTGCTTGCTTCTCCCAGCAGTCAGCAGGGCCTTTCTTCTGGCTTTCTCCTTACCACACTTATTTGAGGCCTTTGAGGAGGCCCCACAGTAATTTAAAGTTATTAGTAAAGCAAACAAACCAACGTTCCACTCACGGGCACCAGAATTGAGGTTCCCAGACCTCCAGTGCTCCAAGCACCTACTCTGAACTCTTGGGCTCTTACTTCGTCGGGTAATCTTCTAAATAAGCAAAGCAGCTAATAGTTAAAAAGGTTATTTATTACAAAGCACATCTTATTACAAAGCACATCAGTCTCAACAGGCAATAGCAAAAAGCAATGGCAAAGCAATGGCAAATGCAGTGGCAATAAGCAAATGGCTAAAAGCCAGAATGGCTAAAAGCAACAACTCTCCCCAATACATACTCCTATATAGGATTTTTCCAACAAACTGAGATGCAAGCTCAGGCCACCACTTCTTAACCTATTAGAGTTCTAGTTTCTTAGCACACTACGTTACGTATATAACTACTCATACAACCTATCTTGTTCTTCTGAAAAATGTAAGCAGTATTCTTACAAAAGCTCTATTATGTCTAAGTCCTGTCTACAACTGTGGGCCTGGAGCCTCTTGCTGAAGATATCAGTATGTTTCAACCTTCACTAGAACTTGCACTGCTACTCTGGCATTTAAAACTGTCCACTTACTAAAAGCATTAGAACTCACCCTAAAATTACTAACTTACTTCTACTTAAATGTCTACTTTATGTGTGCATGGCTTAATATACTTCAACCCATCCACAGGCTTTAATTCAATTCCTGCACTCTGGTTTCTCTCTGAAGAATTCAGAGAGACCCTTGACTCACTGACTCCAACACAGGGGGTGCCTGTACCCAGGAAAAGGCATGCACAGATTAAGGAAAGTGGAGGCAGGGGCTGGGAAAGGCAGGAATGGGGGTCCAGGGGGTCCCGGGTCAGGAGAAGGGGGCTGGGGTCTGAGAGAGGGGAGAGGACCAGGAAAGGGGGCAGGGGGCATTGGTGCTGGATAAAGGTGTGCAGGGTGGTCCCAGTGCCTGAGAATGGAGGGTTTGGAAGAGTTTAATTCCTGGATATGGGGGCACATGGGGTCCCGGTGCAGCGGAATGGGGGTTCAGGGGTCCCGGTGCCGGATAACGGGATGCAGTGGTGCCAGGAAATGGGGCTCAGGAGGGTTCCCTTTCTGGGTTCTGGGGCTCAAGGGTTCTGGTGCCTGAAATTGAGGTTCAGGAGGGTCTCAGTGCCCAGAAATGGGGTCTAGCATGGTTGTCGGGTCCCAGAAATAGGTTCAGGTTGGTTACAGATTCCAGGTGTGGGTAAGGGGTTTCAGGGAGGGGAAGGGGGGCAGGAGAGGGGTCCCAGTGCTTCAAAATTAATGTTCAAGGGGGTCTCTGTGCCCAGGAAGGGAGTTAGCCCGAAATGGAAGTGCAGGGGGTCCCCATGCCAAGAATGGGGGTTCAGGGGGTCCCGGTGCCGGGGGTCACCAGTCCTGGGGCGGATCCCGAAGCCACAGCTTGGGAGACGTGTCCTACCTTTGTTGGATGTTACAATGATGTAATCAAAGCGATCTGTGTCTTTACTGTCTGTGGTTCGGTTTAGCTTTTTTACTTTGCTCTTACAAATATTGCTTATTCTACACTACTATAATTCTTACACCAATTACATTATATTCATCCATTACAGTCTGGGAGCTGGGAAAGGCAGGAATGGGGTCCAGGGGTCCCTGGGTCACAGGAAAAGGGGCTGGGGCTGGGAGGGGAGTGCGGATCCCGGGATGCAGTTTGGGAGACGCGAAAGCGAGAGGAGAGTAGAGGGAATTCCAGGGAATTCATCTGGATCTCCGCTGAGACCAGGAAGTCTCGGGAATGGAGAACTGGGGGATGCGGAAATTTGGGAGATCTGGGGTCCAAAAGCCGAGGAAAAGGGCGGATCTGGGGTGTGGGAAGGGGGGATGGCCGGGAATGGGGTACAGGGGGTCCCAGAGCACTGACGGGGTGCAGGGGATCCCAGCCCCGGATAAGGGGATGCAGGGGGTCCCAGTGCTGGGGGAAGGAGTACAGGGAGTCCTCAAACCCAAAAATGGGGTTCAGGGGTTCCCCATGCTGGGGAATGCGTATTAAGGGGAGTTTCCTTCCCAGAATTCAGGGCTCAAGGGGTTCCACTGCCAAAAATGGGGGTTCAGGGGTGCTGGTGACCAGAAATGGGGTTCAGGGGGTCTCCAATGCCAGATAAGGGGTACAGGAAGGTGGAGATGTTGGGAAAGGAGGTACAGGGGGGTCCCAATGCCAGGAAAGAGGATTGAGGGGGCTCACAGGACCCAAAATGGGGATTCTGGGGTTCCCCTGCCCGGGAATGGAGGTTTAGGGGGTTCTCAGTGCCTGGAAATGGAAGTTCAGGGGTGGGAAGATGGGTTCTAAGGATAGTGCAGAAGGCAATCTTTCCCAATGAATTTCAGCTGTACTGATTACTGAGGAGTGGAAACAACCTTGCCTGCCCAATGAGGGTGGGTGTTATAAAAGAGGGGTCAGCTGGCCACAAGCTGCTGCTGGAGTTGGAGCTTGAGACCCAGGGTCTGCTGCAGCTTGGCATGGAGTGTGCTGGTTGTGCTGTGGGTAGGTAAGGGACACGCAGCTGTGCAAGGGACAGATAAGGTAAGAAGTTGTGTGAGGGACAGGTTGGGGTTTAGCCAGTCATGTAGAAGGAAACTTGCAGAGAGGAGAGGAGTCAGAGCTGTGTGGAGCTGCCTATGAGGAAAAGAGACAGATTTGCCTGAAAGAAGTTCATTGAACAAAGGCACGAGAAGTTTTTAATAAAGGATTGGTAATGATGCCAGTTGTGTCCATCTCGACATAATAACTACATCCTCCCACGTCCCCACCCCTGTCTCAGTTCAATGTCTTTATTTTTACCCCAAGGTTGGATGATTTCAAGGGATGAAGAGAAATGAAAAGCAAATCAAGGCCAAAAGAAAAGGATTTCCATATCTGTGTGAGCTGAGGATCCACGAATTTGGGAGGGAGGGAAGAACCTTTTCTGGAGGGGTTTCCACTCCACTGTCTCCAAAATCTTGGTCTTTACCCCAGTTTATCAGTATTTGGCTGCAGAAGACACCCTTGGGCAACAGAAAATCAAAATCCTGGAATCACTGAGGCTGGAAAAGACCTCCAAGACCATTCAGTATTCCTGGATGCCATTAGAAGAGAGAATTGAACACAGAAGATTTTCTGGGGTTGAAAGTCAAAAAATCCACTCACCCCAAGGAATTCCCTCTGCTTGTGTCCCAGTGGATGCTCCTGTCCCTGCGTTCATCCAGGTGCCCAGAGGAAGACAGGATGATGTAGAGATCCCCCAGCCATGTGTCTTCCCAACAGGGATCAGCAGGACCACGGATCACCAGGGCTCTGCCCAACGGGGGTCACTGGGGATCATCCAACACCGATCCTCCCATGGGGGATGGAGCTGGAGCAGAGCACGAAGCTCTTCCCACACTCGGGGCACTCACAGGGCTTCCCTTAGTGGAGCCTCCGTTGGTGTTGGTCAAGTGAGAGCTCCTGGAGAAGCTCTTCCCACACTCAGGACACTCATGGGGCCTCTCCCCAGTGTGGATGCGCCGGTGTCTGGTGAGTCTAGGGGCCGTTCCCGGTGTGGATGCGCTGGTGGTTCCTCAGGCCAGAGCTGTCCCCAAAGCTCTTCCCACATTCCAAGCAGCAGCTGCTGTTCCCCTGTGTGGATAACCTGGTGCTGCAACAGGTGGGCGATGTGCCTGAAGCTCTTCCCACATTTCCCACACTCATAGGGCCGTTCCCCAGTGGGGGCCATGTGGTGCCGGATCAGGCTGGACCTGCAGCTGAAACCCTTCCCACATTCCAAGCACTTGGGGGCTTCTCCCCCATGAGGCTTCTCCACCAGCTCTGAGCTCTGCCTGCATCTCCGGCCGCCTTCCCGGCTCAGGGAGGTCTTTCCTCCTCGCAGCTCCCTGGGCTGGGTTTGCAGCCCCTCCTCCTGAGGGATCTCTGGGGCTTTTAAGTCATTGGGCATCTTGTGTCTGTATGAACCTCCCAAACACCAAGATCCCAAAAATCTCCAAACATCAAGAGAGAATCAAATCTCCCCAAACAGCAAGATTCAGCCAAAACCTCCTGCAAAATATAAAGATTCAGGCCCCATAAAAACAAAGCATAACATTTAGCCCAAAAAGCTCAGAAACACCAAGATTCACCCTCGTGAAAATTGTGTATCCCTTCTCCGGTCACTTGCTGCACGTGAGAGGGACAGACTGCTGGACTGGGAAGGGCTGCAGTACAGGGAGGGGTGGAACCTGTGCTGCTTCCCATTTCTCCTCCTCCTGTGTCCCTACTCTTCCTCCACTCGTCTTCCTCCTACTATTCCTCCTCCTCCTGCACAATCCCACCTTCTCCTCCCACGTGCATCCTTTGACCATTTTGTTCTCCAGCCCTGCTTCCCCTTCCCTTCTCCTGCTGCCCCCAGGCCCAGCACCCCCTGCCGGCTCCCTCTTCCCCCCAAACCCACAGCATCCCAGCGCAGGGGCAGGGATGGAGCTGGGGCAGCTCGGGCTGGGGCAGCGCTGGGCTCTCGGCCGCTCCCGCCCGCACTCGGTCCCCACTGCAGCCGCTCCCGCCACGGCAGCGGGGGCCCGGCCTGGCGCTGCCCTCCCACCTCCCCAAATTCCCCTCCCGGGGGGCGCTGGGGCCCGGGGGGGCAGGTGGGGTCCAGGTGGGGAACGCTGGGAGCTGCGGCTCTGCCTGGACCCCCATGGAAGGAAGAACAGGAAAGTGTCTTTACAAACAGATGCTGGGAATCCGCTTGGAGACAGGGCCAGGGACGTGCACATAAGGAAGTGACAGCAGAAGCCATCAGGTTCAGAAAATGTTATTAACTGACCACACAGACTGCTGCTCTGCCAAGGTCCTGCTAAATTCATGAACTCCCAGAAGAAGAACAAAGACTTAACAGAGCCATCAATATCGTTAGCTTTACAAAAGTGGGTGCATATTAAGAGGGGGATG
>JAREIS010002358.1:0-13786 GCA_030060385.1 Muscicapa striata striata | reverse complement strand
CTTGCCTTGCTAAATGGGAATGAAATTGGCCAAGTCTGTCAGGAAAGCAAAACCATCATGAAGTTTGTTTTCCAAAGATGGACCATGAAGATGTCCGTACTAGCAGTGGGTGTGAGTGCTGATACTTCTGCATTGTGTGGTGCCTCTGGCCCCTCAGATGTTTTTAGCAGCAATCCATTTTTTAAAAGAATACAAAGAGCATACAATGCAGAAGAGTCTTTAGGAAATACATCCAAATAAGGGACTCTGCTTTTCCTGTAGTTCTCCTTCCTGCTTTCACCTGGGCTGGAAGGATGGGTGTGGCCTGTATTTAGAATGTGAAAGTGATGTTACTAAATTTGTCCAGAAGTTCTGATTATTATTAATCATTTTCTGACAGAAAACATTCTCATTTTGCCTTTAGCACATGTTTCCAGGTGCTGCCCTGGATGGACATCTGTGGTCTCAGACAGCAGTTCCCTAGGAGGAAAGGGAGCATTTGCCTTACCTGCTCAGCTCAGGTGGATGTGACAGAATTGGTGTGGCCTGACAAGGCATGAAGAGCTGTCTGTGTTCTGGAGCGCCTCAAAACCTTCCATTGTCAGGTTTTGGAGGGGTTTCTCTTTGGGATTTCTTGTGACACAGCACCCCGGGTGTCCCTTTGTGCAAAGTCCAGTGGTAGAGGATTGGATAACTGACAAGCAGGGTCTGGGATGAAAATGGTTCTGTTAAAATTAAGCAAAGAATGCAATAAGAAAAATGAGCATCCTTTTAATGTCTGAAAAAGTTTGGAATAAAAATGCTGGGAAAATGCACTTTTGTATTTGAATTGGTGTCACCTGGATAAAACCCCATAGTGAGCAATCAGAGCACAAGTGTGAAAGCTGGGATCCTCTGACTTTTGCAGTAGACTTAACTTCTTTTCCTCCTCTCTTTCAGAACAGGAGAAATCATTACACTCCTCCCACCCTTGCCAAAAGCTGTGGTGTTTGAGCAGCCAAAGCCAAGAGGCTTCAGCAGCAGGGGTCTGTGCTGGAGGGCTCCTGGTCCTGCCCGTGCTGTGGGGTAAGTCAGAGGGATGCCGGGTTCCTCTTTTCCTCCCAGCTTGGAGCAGCTGCCATGGGAATCTGGGATCTGGGTGACATGCCAGCTCTCCCAGTGTGCAGGGATGCAAGGTCTGAGGGACTGCATTTACCTCAGGCGGCCGCCCCGGAGAAGGGTAGACCTGTTCACCACCGCGCCGCGGGCTGCTGCAGCCCCCTCCTCTTTTGGCTGAAGGCGGATTCTGCCGGACGGCCGGCCGGCTCCCGCAGCCGGGTACACCTGGTCTCTGGCGGCCCCCCCGGGGGAGGGTAGATTTGTTCACCCCGGGGCTGTGGGCCGCTGCAGCGGCGGCAAGAGGATGCGCCGGCCGGCCGGCCGGCCCCAGACCTGGGTAGATCTGGTCTCCGGCGGCCGCCCTGGTGAAGGGTAGATTTGTTCACCCCAGCACCGCGGGCCGCTGCAGCACCCGCCCCGCCTGCACCAGGCGGATGCCGCCGGCCCGCCGGCCCTGGACCCGGCTAGACCTGGTCTCCGACGGCCACCCCGGAGAAGGGTAGACCTGTTCATCCCGGCGTCACGGACTGCTGCAGTGCCCTCCCCAGCCGGCGGCAGGCGGATGCCGATGGCCGGCCGGCCGGCCCCGGAGCCGGGTAAACCTGGTCTCCGGCTGCCGACCCGGAGAAGGGTAGACCTGTTCACCCAGGGGCGGCGGGCCGCTGCAGCTTCCTCCCCGCCGGCAGGAGGCAGATGCCGCCGGCCCTGTAGCCGGGTAGACCTGGTCTCCGGCAGCCGCCCCAGAGAAGGGTAGACCTGTCTAGCCTGGCGACGCGGGCTGTTGAAGCGCCCTCCTATCCGGCGGAAGGCAGATGCCGCCGGCTGGCCGTCCGGCCCTGGAGCTGGGTAGACCTGGTCTCCAGCGGCCGCACTGGAGAACGGTAAACCTATTCACTCCGGCGCCGTGGGCTACTGCAGCGCCCTCCTTTGCGACGGAAGGCAGATGCTGCCGGACGGCCAGCCAGTCCCGGAGCCGGGTACACTTGGTCTCCGGCGGCCGCCCTGGAGAAGGGTAGACATGTTCATTCTGGCGCCGCGGTCCGCTGCAGCGCCCTCCTTTTCGGCGGCAGGCGGATGCCGCCGGCCGGCCGGCCAGCCCCGCAGCCGAGTAGACCTGGTCTCCGGCAGCTGCCCCGGAGAAGGCTAGACCTGTTCACCCCGGCGCCGCGGGTCCGCTGCAGCGCCCTCCTCTCCGGTGGTAGGTGGATGCTGCCTGCCGGCCTGCTGGCCCCGGATCCAGGTAGACCTGGTCTCACGAGGCCGCCCCGGAGAAGGGTAGACCTGTTCACCCCGGTGCCGCGGGCCGCTGCAGTGCCTTCCCCGCCAATGGCAGGCAGATGCCGCCGGCTGGCTGGCCAGCCCTGGAGCAGGGTAAACCTGGTCTCCGGCTGCCGACCCGGAGAAGGGTATACCTGTTCACCCCAGCGCCGCTGGTCGCTGCAGCGCCCTCCCCGCCGGCAGGCTTCAAATGCCACCGGCCATCCGGCCGGCCCCGGAGCCGGGTAGACCTGGTCTCCGGCGGCGGCTCTGAAGAAGGATAGACCTGTTCACCCTGGCACCGCAGGCCTCTGCAGCGCTCTGCTCTCCGGCAATAGCAGGGTGCCGCCGGCCGGCCGGTCGGCCCCTGAGCCGGATAGCCATGTTCTCCAACGGCCGCCTTGGAGAAGGGTAGACCTGTTCACTCCGGCGCCACGGGCCGTTTCAGCGCCCTCCTCTCCGGTGGAAGGCGGATGCCACCGGCCGGCTGGCCGGCCCCGGAGCTGGGTAGACCTGGTCTCCGAAGGCCGCCCCGGAGAAGGGTAGACCTGTTCACCCCGGAGCCATGGGCCGCTGCAGCGCTCTCCAAGCCGACGGCAAGCGGATGCCGCCTACCGGCTGGCCGGGCCTGGAGGCAGAGACCTGGTCTCAAGCGGCCGCCCCGGAGAAGGGTAGACCTGTTCACCCCGGCGGCGCTGGCTGGTGCAGCGTCCTTCCTCGCCGGCAGGAGACGGACGCCACCGGCCGGCAAACCGGACCCGCACCTGGGTAGACCTGGTCTCCGGCGGCCGACCTGGAGAATGGTAGACCTGTTCACCACCGCGCCGTGGGCTGTTGCAGCCCCCTCCCCTTCCGGCGGAATGCGTATGCCGCCGGCCGGCCGAGCGGACCCGGTGCCGGGTACACCTGGTCTCTGGCGGCCGCCCTGGAGAAGGGTAGACCTGTTCACTCCGGTGCCGCGGGCCGCTGCATCGCCCTCCTCTTCGGCAGAAGGCGGATGCCGCCGGCCGGCCGGCCGGCCGCGGAGCGGGTAGACCTGGTCTCCGGCGGCCGCCCATGAGAAGGGTAGACCTGTTCACTGCCGTGCTGTGGGCCGCTGCAGCGCCTTGCCTTTCCCGCGGAAGTCGGATTCCCCAGGCCGGCCGGCCGGCCCCGGAGCCGGGTAGACCTTGTCTCCGGCGGCCGCCCCAGAGAAGGGCAGGCCTGATCACCCCGGCGCTGCGAGCCACTGCACCGCCTTCCCTTCTGGCAGCAAGCGGACCCCGCTGTCCGTTGGGGGCAGGAGGATGCCAATGGCCGGCCGGCCGGACCCGGAGCCGGGTAGACCTGGTGTCCGGCTGCCGCCCCGGAGAAAAGTAGACCTGTTCACCCCGGCGCCGCGGGCCGCTGCAGCGCCCTCTCTGCCGGCGGTGGGCTGATGCCGCTGGCAGCCAGCCTGCCCCGTAGCCGGGTAGACCTGTTCTCTGGCGCCCGCCCCGGAGAGGAATGGACCTGTTCACTCCGGCACCGCGGGCTGCTGCAGCGCCCTCTTCTCCGGCGGTAGGCGGATGCTGCTGGCCGGACGGCCGGACCCGCAGCCAAATAGAGCTGGTCTCTGGCGGCTGCCCCGTGGAATGGTAGACCGGTTCACCCCGGGGCCGTGGGCTGCTGCAGCGCCCTCCTCTTCGCCGGATGGCGGATGCCGCCGGCTGGCCTGCCCCTTAGCCGCGTAGACCTGGTCTCCCGCTGCCGCTACAAAGAAGGGTAGACCTATTCACTCCGGTGCCACGGGCCGCTGCAGCGCCCTCCCCGACGGCGGCAGGAGGATGCCGCGGGCAGCCGGTCGGCCCTGGAGCCAGGTAGACATGGCCTCCAGCGGCTGACCCAGAGAAGGGCAGACATGCTCACCCCGGCGCTACGGGCCGCTGCAGCTACCTCCCCGCCTGCGGCAGGTGGATGTTGCCAGCCGGCCGGCAGGCCACGGGGCCAGGTAGATCTGGTCTCCGTCGGCCGCCCTGGACAAGAGTAGACCAGTTCACTACATCGCCGCGGGCCGCTGCAGCGCTCTCCTCTCCGGCGGAAGGCGGTTTGCGCCGGCCGGCAGGCCAGCCCCGGAGTCGGGTAGACCTGGTCTCCGGCGGCCGCCCCGGAGAAGGGTAGACCTGTTCACTCCAGCATTGCGGGCCGCTGCAATGCCCTCCCCTCCAGCGGCAGGCAGATGCCGCCGACCGGCCGAGCGGCCGCGGAGCCGGGTAGGTCTGGTCTCCGGCGGCTGCTAAAAAGAAGGGTAGACCTGTTGACCACCGCGCCGCGGGCTCGTCCAGCACCCTCCCGTTCAGGCGGAAGGTGTATTTAGCCGGCCGACAGGCCGGCCCCGGACCTGGGTAGACCTGGTCTCCGGCGGCCGCTGCAAAGAAGGGTGGACCTTTTCACTCCAGTGCCACAGGCCGCTACAGCGCCCTCCCTGCCGGCGGCAGGTGGATGCCGCTGGCCGGCCGGCCGGCCCCGTAGCCGGGTAGTTCTGTTCTCCGGCGGCCGCCCCCGAAAAGAATAGACCTGTTCACGCCGGCGCCACGGATTGCTGCAGTGCCCTCCCCGCCGGCAGCAGGCAGATTTCGCCGGCCAGCCGGATGGCCCGGTAGCCGGGTAGACCTGGTCTCCGGCGGCAAACCCGGAGAAGGGTATACATTTTCACCACGGCACCGCGGGCCGCTGCAACGCCCTCCCCGCCGGCAACAGTCGGTTGCCGCCGGCCGGCCAACCCCGGAGCCGGGTAGACCTGGTCTCAAGAGGCCGCCCCGGAGAAGGGTAGAGCTGTTCACCCCGGCGACGCGGGCCGCTGCAGTGCCCTCCCCGCCTATGGCAGGCGGATGCCGCCGGCCGGCCTGCCGGCCCCGGGGCCGGGTACACCTGGTCTCCAGCAGCCGCCCTGGAGAAGGGTAGACCTGTTCACTCTGGCACCGCGGTCCGCTGCGGCACCCTCCTTTTCGGCGGCAGGCAGATGCCGCCGGCCGGCCGGCCAGCCCCGCAGCCGAGTAGACCTGGTCTCCGGCAGCTGCCCCGGAAAAGGCTAGACCTGTTCACCCCGGCGCTGCGGGGCCGTTGCAGCGCCCTCCTCTCCGGTGGTAGGTGGATGCTGCCGGCCGGCCTGCTGGCCCCGGATCCAGGTAGACCTGGTCTCAAGAGGCCGCCCCGGAGAAGGGTAGAGCTGTTCACCCCGGCGACGCGGGCCGCTGCAGTGCCCTCCCCGCCTATGGCAGGCGGATGCCGCCGGCCGGCCTGCCGTCCCCGGAGCCGGGTAAACCTGGTCTCCGGCTGCCGCTGCAAAGAAGGGTAGACCTTTTCACTCCGGTGCCACAGGCTGCTGCAGCGCCCTCACCACCGGTGGCAGGCGTATGCTGCCGTGCGGCCGGCAGGCCACGGAGCCAGGTAGACTTCGTCTCCTGCGGCCGCCCCGGAGAAGGGTAGACCTGTTCACCCCGGCGCCGCTGGCTGCTGCAGCGCCCTCCCCTTCCAGCAGAAGGCGGATTCATCCGGCCGGCCAGCCGGCCCCGGAGCCGAGTAGACCTGGTCTCCGGCTGCCGCTATAAAGAAGTGTAGACCTTTTCACTCCAGCGCCACGGGCCGCTGCAGCGGACGCACCACAGGCGGAAGGCGTATGGTGGCGTCCAGCCGGCAGGCCACGGAGTCAGGTAGACTTAGTCTCCTGCGGCCACCCCGGAGAAGGGTAGACCTGCTCACCCCGGCGCCGCGGGCTATTGAAGCGCCCTCCTATCCGGCGGTAGGCGAATGCCGCCGGCCGGCCGGTCTGACCCGGAGCCGGATAGACCTGGTCTCCGGCGGCCGCCCCGGATAAGGGTAGACCTGTTCACTCCAGCTCTGCGGGCCGCTGCAGCGCCCTCCTCTTCAGCGGAAGGCGGATGCCGCTGGCTAGCTGGCCGGTCCCGGAGCCAGGTAGACCTGGTCTCCGGCAGCCGCACTGGAGAATAGTAGACTTATTCAATCCGGCGCCGTGTGATTCTGCAGCGCCCTCCTCTGCGACGGAAGGCAGATGCTGCCGCCGGCCAGCGAGTCCCGGAGCCGGGTACAAATGGTCTCCGGCGGCCGCCCTGGAGAAGGGTAGACCTGTTCACTCTGGCACCGCGGTCCGCTGCAGCGCCCTACTTTTCAGCGGCAGGCAGATGCCGCCGGCTGGCCGGCCGGCCCCGCAGCCGAGTAGACCTGGTCTCCAGTGGCCGCCCCAGAGAAGGGTAGACCTGTTCACCCCGGCGCCGAGGGGCCGCTGCAGCGCCTTCCTCTTCAACGGAAGGCGGATGCTGCCGGCCGCCTGGCCGGCCCCGTAGCTGGGTAGACCTGGTCTGAAAAGGCCGACCCGGAGAAGGGTAGACCTGTTCACCCCGGTTCCGCGGGCCGCTGCTACGCCCTCCCCCCCGATGGCAGGCGGATGCCGCCGGCTAGCTGGCCGGCCCCGGAGTCGGGTAAACCTGGTCTCCGGCTGCCGACCTGGAGAAGGGTATACCTGTTCACCCCGGCGCTGCGGGCCGCTGCAGCGCCCTCCTCTTCAACGGAAGGCGGATGCCGCCAGCCGGCTGGCCGGCCCAGTAGCTGGGTAGACCTGGTCTCCCGAGGCCGCCCCGGATAAGGGTAGACCTGTTCACCCTGGCGCAGAGGGCCGCTGCAGCGCCTGCCCCGCCTGCACCTGGCGGATGCCGCCGGCCGGCCGGACCCAGAGCCGGATAGACCTGGTCTCCGGTGGCCGCCCCGGAGAAGCGTAGACCTGTTCACTATGCTGCCGCGGTCCACTGCAGCGCCCTCCTCTCTGGCGGAAGGCGGTTGCCGCCGGCCAGCCAAGCGGACCCGGAGCCGGGTAGACCTGGACTCCGGCGGCCGCCCATGAGAAGGGTAGACCGGTTCACCCCGGAGCCGCGGGCCGCTGATGCCCCTGCGTCGGCGGCAGCAGGTGGACCTTGCCGGCCGGCCGGCCCCAGAGCCGGGTAGACCTGGTCTTCGGCGGCCGCCCCGGAGAAGGGTAGACCTGTTCACCACCTCGCTGCGGACCGCCGCAGAGCCCTCCCCTTCTGGAGGAAGGGGGATTCCGCCGGCCGGCCGGCCGGCCACAGGGCCAGGAAGACCTGGTCTCCAGCGGCCGCCTTGGAGAAGGGTAGACCTGTTCATTCCGGCGCTGAGGGCCGCTGCTGAGTCCTCCCCGCCGGTAGGAGGGGGATTCCGCCGGCCGGCCGGATGGCCCCCCAGCCGGGTAGACCTGGTGTGCGGCGGCCGACCCGGAGAATGGTATATTTTTTAACCCCGGCGCCGCAGGCCGCTGCAGCGCCCTCCCCTGCCGGCAAAAGGCGGATGCCGCCGGCCGGCCGGACGACCCTGGAGCCGGGTAGACCTGGTCTCCGGCGGCCGCCCCGGAGTAGGGTAGAACTTTTCACCCAGCGCCGCGGGCCGCTGCAGCTCCCTCCCCTCCAGCAGCAGGCGGATGCCCCCGGCTGGCCTGCCGGCCCCGGAGCCGGGTAAACCTGGTCTCCAGAGGCCGCCCCGGAGAAGGGTAGACCTGTTCACCCGTATGCCGCGGGCCGCTGCAGCTCCCTCCCCGCCTATGGCAGGCGGATGCCGCCGGATAGCTGGCCGGCTGTGGAGCCGGGTAAACAGGGTCTCCGACTGCCGACCTGGAGAAGGGTATACCTGTTCACACCGGCGTCCCAGGCCGCTGCAGTGCCCACCCCATCGGCAGGAGGCGGATGCCGCCGGCCAGTCGGCCGGCCCCAGAGCCGGGTAGACCTGGTCTCTGGTGGCGGCCCTGAAGAAGGATAGACCTGTTCACCCCGGCACCGCGGGCCGCTGCAGCGCTCTGCTCTCCAGCAGTAGGAGGATGCCGCCGGCCGGCCGGTCGGCCCCTGAGCCGGGTAGCCCTGTTCTCCAACGGCCGCCCTGTAAAAGGGTAGACCTGTTCACTTTGGCGCCACGGGCCGCTGCAGTGCCCTCCTCTCCGCCGGAAGGCGGATGCCGCTGGCCGACTGGCCGGCCCCGGAACAGGGTAGACCTGGTCTCCGGAGGCCGCCCCGGAAAAGGGTAGACCTGTTAACCCCGGAGCCATGGGCCGCTGCAGCGCCCTCCCAGCCGACAGCAGGCGGATGCTGCCTACCGGCTGGCCGGCCCTGGAGGCAGAGAGACCTGGTCTCCGTCGGCCGCCCCGGAGAAGGGTAGACCTGTTCACCCCGGGCGCCGCGGGCCGCTGCAGCGCCCTCCTCTCCTGCCGAAGGCGGATGCCGCCGGCCAGCTGGCTGGCCTCGGAGCCAGGTAGACCTGGTATCCGGCGACAGCCCAGGAGAAGGGTAGATCTGTTCACCCGGGCGCCGCGGGCCGCTGCAGCGCCCTCCCCGCCGGCTGCAGGCGGAAGCTGCAGGGCAGCCGGCCGGCCCCGGAACCGGGTAGACATGGTCTCTGGCAGCCGCCCCGCAGAAGGGTAGACCTGTTAACCCCGGCGCCAGGGGCCGCTGCAGCGCCCTCGTGTCTGGCAGAAGGCCGATGCCGCAGGCCGGCTTGCCGGCCACAGAGCTGGGTAGATGTGGTCTCCAGAGGCCGCCCCGGAGAAAAGTAGACCTGGTCACATCGGAGCCATAGGCCGCTGCAGCGCCCTCCAAGCCGACGGCAGGGCGATGCCGCCAGCCGGCCGGCCGGCTCCGGAGCCGGGTAGACCTGGTCTCTGGCGGCTGCCCCGGAGAAGGTTAGACATGTTCACCACGGCGGCGCTGGCTGGTGCAGCGTCCTTCCTCGCCGGCAGGAGACGGACGCAGCCAGCCAGCAAAGCGGACCCGCACCAGGGTAGACCTGGTCTCCGGCGGCCGACCCGGAGAATGGTAGACCTGTTCACCACCGCGCCGCGGGCTGCTGCAGCCCCCTCCTCTTCCGGCGAAAGGCGGATGCCGCCGGCCGGCCGAGCGGACCCGGAGCCGGGTACACCTGGTCTCTGGCGGCTGCCCTGGAGAAGTGTAGACCTGTTCACCCCGGCGCCGCGGGCCGCTGCAGCGCCCTCCTCTCCTGCAGAAGGCGGATGCCGCCGGCGGGCCGGCCGGCCGCGGAGCCGGTAGACATGGTCTCCGGCGGCCACCCATGAGAAGGGTAGACCTCTTCACCGCCGCGCTGCGGGCCGCTGCAGCGCCCTCCCTTTAAGGCGGAAGTCGAATTCCCCAGGCCGGCCGGCCGGCCCCGGAGCCAGGTAGACCTGGTCTCCGGCGGCAGCCACAGAGAAGGGCAGACCTGTTCACCCTGGCGCCGTGGGCCGCTTCAGCGCCCTTCCCTTTGGCGGCAGGAGGATGCCAATGGCCGGCCAGCAGCCTTGGAGCCGGGTAGACCTAGTGTCCGGCTGCCGCCCCGGAGAATAGTAGACCTGTTCACCCCGGCGCCGCGGGCCGCTGCAGCGCCCTCTCCGCTGGCGGTGGGCGAATGCCGCCGGCTGGCCGGCCGGACCCGCAGCCAAATAGACCTGGTCTCCGGCGGCCGCTAAAAAGAAGGGTAGACCTTTTCACTCTGGCGCCACGGGCTGCTGCAGCGCCTTCCCCGCTGGCGGCAGGTTGATGCTGCTGGCCGGCCGGCCGGCCCCGTAGCCGGGTAGACCTGTTCTCTGGCGCCCGCCCTGGAGAAGAATAGACCTGTTCACCCCGGCACTTCGGGCTGCTGCAGCGCCCTCCTCTCCGGCGGTTGGGGGATGCCGCCGGCCGGACGGCCGGACCCGCACCAAATAGACCTGGTCTCTGGCGGCTGCCTTGTGGAATGGTAGACCTGTTCACCCCGGCGCCACGGGCTGCTGCAGCGCCCTCTTCTTCGCCGGAAGGCGGATGCCGCCGGCCGGCCGGCCTGCCCCGGAGCCGGGTAGACCTGGTCTCCTGCTGCCGCTACAAAGAAGGGTAGACCTTTTCACTCCGGTGCCACAGGCTGCTGCAGCGCCCTCACCACCGGTGGCAGGCGTATGCTGCCGTGCGGCCGGAAGCCACGGAGTCAGGTAGACTTGGTCTCCTGCGGCCGCCCCGGAGAAGGGTAGACCTGTTCACCCTGGCGCCACGGGCCGCTGCAGCGCCCTCCTATCTGGCAGTAGGCGAATGCCACCGGCCGGCCGGACCCGGAGCCGAATAGACCTGGTCTCTGACGGCCGCCCCGGAGAAGGGTAGACCTGTTCACTCCAGCGCTGCAGGCCACTGCAGTGCCCTCCTCTTTGGCGGAAGGCGGATGCCGCCGGCCAGCCGGCCGGACCCTGAGCCGGGTAGACCTGTTATCCTGCGGTCGCCCTGGAGAGGGGTAGACCTGTTCACCCTGGCGCCGCGGGCCGCTGCAGCGCCATCCCCTTCAGGCGAAGGCAGATTTTGCCGGCTGGCCTGCCGGCCCTGGAGCCGGGTAGACCTGGTCTCCGGCTGCCGCTACAAAGGAGGGTAGACCTTTTCACTCCGGCGCCACGGGCCGCTGCAGAGGCCTCACCACAGGCGGCAGGCGTATGGTGCCATCTGGCCGGCCGGCCACGGAGTCAGGTAGACTTGTTCTCCGGCGGCCGCCCCGGAGAAGGGTAGACCTGTTCACCCCGGCGCCGCGGGCCGTTGCAGCGCCCTCCCGACGGCGGGAGGCAGAAGCCGCCGGCCGGCCGGCCGGCCCTGGAGCCGTGTAGACCTGGACTCCGGCGGCTGACCCAGAGAAGGGTGGACATTCTCACCCCGGCGCCACGGGCCGCTGCAGCTCCGTCCCCACCGGCGGCAGTTCGATGCTGCAGGCCGGCCGGCAGGCCACGGGACCAGGTAGATCTGGTCTCCGGCTGCCGCCCCGGAGAAAAGTGGACCTGTTCACCCTGGCGCCGCGGGCCCCTGCAGCGCCCTCCCCGCCGGCGGCGGATGGATGCCGAAGGCCGTCTGAGCGGCCCCCGGAGCCGGGTAGACCTGGTCTCCGGCAGCCGCCTTGGAGAACGGTAGACCTGTTCACTCCGGCGCGGCGGGCCGCTGCAGCGCCCTCCTCTCCGGCAGAAGGTGGATGCCGCTGGCCGGCCGACGGGCCGCAAAGCCGGGAAGACATGGTCTCCGGCGGCCGCCCATAAGAAGGGTAGACCTGTTAACCACGGAGCCGCGGGCCGCTGCAGCCCCCTCGCCGGCAGCGGCAAGTGGACCCCGCTGGCCGGCAGGCCCCAGAGCCGGGGAGACCTGGTCTCTGGCGGCCGCCCCGGAGAAGGGTAGACCAGCTCACCACCGCGCTGCGGGCCGCTGCAGCGCCATCCCCCTCCAGTAGAAGGTGGATTCCGCCGGCCGGCCGGCCGGCCCCGGAGCCAGGTAGACCTGGTCTCCGTTGGCCGCTACAAAGAAGGGTAGACCTTTTCCCCCGGTGCCACGGGCCGCTGCAGCGCCCTTCGCACAGGCGGAAGGCGGATGATGCCGGCCGGCCGGCAGGCCCCGGAGCGAGGAAGACCTGGTCTCCAGCGGCCGCTCCGGAAAAGGGTAGACCTGTTCCACCCGACGCCACGGGCCGCTTCAGCGCCCTCCCCGCTAGCGGCAGGCTGATGCGAATGGCCAGCCGGCCGGCCCCGGAGCTGGGTAGATCTGGTCTCCGGCAGCCGCCCTGGAAAAAGGTAGACCTTTTCACACCGGCGCTGCAAGCCGCTGCAGCGTCCTCCCTGCCGTCGGAATGTAGATGCTGCCGGCTGGCTGGCTGGCCCCAGAGCCAGGTAGACCTGGTCTCTGGCGGTCACCCCTGGGAGGGGTACACCTGTTCACCCTGGCACCGCTGGCGGCTTATGCGTCCTCCCCGCCGGCAGCAGGCGGATGCCAACGGCTGGCCTGCCGGCCCCAGAGCCGGGTAGACCTGGTCTCCAGCGGCCACTCCAGAGAAGGGTAGACCTGTTCACCCCAGCGCCGCAAGACGCTGCACCGTCCTACCCGGTGGCTAAAGGCAGATGGTCTCCGGCGGCCGCCCCAGTGAAGGGTAGACTTGTTCACCCTAGCGCTGCGGGCCTCTGCAGCGCCCTCCCCTCTGGCGTCAGGTGGATGCCGCCGGCTGGCCGATCGGACCCGGAGCCGGGTAGACCTGGTCTCCGGCGGCCACCCCGGAGAAAGGCAGACCTGTTCATCACGGCGCCATGCGCCGCTGCAGCGCCCTCCCCGCCGGCGGTAGGCGGATGCCGCCGGTTGGCCGGCCCCGGCACCGGGTAGAACTGGTCCCTGGCGGACGCCCCGGAGAAGGGCAGACTTGTTCACTTCGGCGCCGCGGGTCGCTGCTGCGCCCTCCACGCCGGCGGAAGGCGGATGCCGCCGGCCGCCCGGCTGGCCCGGGAGCCAGGTAGACCTGGTCTCCGGCGGCCGCCCCGGTGAAGGGTAGACCTGTTCACCCCAGCGCTGCGGGCTGCTGCAGTACCCTACCCTCTGTCGTCAGGCGGATTCCGCCGGCCGAAGGCGGTCCCAGACCCGGGTAGACCTTGTCTCCGTCGGCCGCCCCGGGGAAAGGTAGACCTTTTCACCACCGTGCCGCGGGCCGCTGCAGCGCCCTCCCCACCGGCGGCAGGCGGAGCCCGCCGACCGGCCGACCCTGGAGCCGGGAAGACCTGGTCCCTGGCGGCCGCCCCGGAGAAGGGTAGACCAGTTCACTCCGGCGCTGCAGCGCCCTCGCCGACAGCTGATAGCGGATGCCGCCGGCCGGCCCGCCGGCCCCGGAACCGGGTAGACGTGGTCTCCAGGGGCCGCCCTGGAGAAGGGTACACCTGTTCACACCGGCGCTGTGGGGCGCTGCAGCACCCTCCTCTCCAGCGGCAGGCGGATGCCGCCGGCTGGCCGGCCGGCTCCGGAACCGGGTAGACCTGGTCTCCGGCGCCCGCCCCGGAGAAGGGTAGACCTGTTCACCCCCACGCCGCGGGTCGCTGCAGCGCCATCCCCTTCTGGCGGAAGGCGGATTTTGCTAGCCGGATGGCCGGCCGCAGACCCCGGTACACCTGGTCTCCAGCGGCCGCGCCGGAGAAAGGTAGACATGTTCACCAACGGTGGCCGGCCCCGGAATCGGGTAGACCTGGTCTCCGGCGGCCGCCCCGGAGAAATGAAGACCTGCAAATCCCGGCGCCACGGGCCACTGCAACGCCCTTCCCGCTAACAGCAGGCGGATGCCGCCGGCCAGCCGGCCGGCCCCGGAATCGGGTAGACTTGAACCCTGGCGGCTTCCCCGAAAAGGATACACCTGCTTACCACCACGATGCGGGTCGCTGCAGCTCCATCCCCTTGCGGCGGAAGGCGGATTCTGCCGGTTGGAGGGTGGCCTCAGACCCGGGTAGACCTGGTCTCCAGCGGCCGCCCCGGAGAAAGGTAGACCTCTTTACCACTGCGCCGCGGGCTGCTGCAGCGCCGTCTACGCCGGCGACAGGCAGATGCCGACGGCGGGCCGGCCGGCCCCGGATCCTGGTAGACCTGGTCTCTGGCGGCCGCCCCGGAGAAGGGTAGACTGGTTCACCCGG
>JAREIS010002357.1:0-10495 GCA_030060385.1 Muscicapa striata striata | reverse complement strand
TCACAGGGAGCACCAGAGCACACACAGCCCGCTTGATGACACCAGCACACAGCTCAGCCTATTATGTGGGCTCCTCATGTCACAGCAGACACACAGCCCTCTCTGATTCACAGGCACCAGGACATCACACCCTGCCTTGGATGTCACAGGTACAGAGCACATCACAGCCCTCCTTGGATGTCACGGCACAGGACATCACAGCCTACTAGGGTTCAGGCCTAGAGCACATCACAGCCCTGTCTGTATGTCAGCACAGGACATCACACCACTTGATGTCAAGCACCAGCACATCCACTCTGCTTGATGTCACACCAAGACATACGCCTGCCCTGTGATCATCCAGACACATCAGCCTGCCCTTTGATGTCACAGCAGAGCCATCACAGCCCTGCCTTATGTCACAGTCACCATGTAGATCACGCCCGCCTTGGTGTCCCAGGAGTCAGAGCACATCACAGCCCGACCCTTTGATGTCACAGGCACAGGCACATCACAGCCTCCTTGTGTCACAGGCACCAGAGCACATCTAGCCCTGCCTTGTGATGTCACAGGCAGCATAGCCCCATCACAGCCCTGCTCCTTTGATGTCACAGGCACCAGAGCAAATCACAGCCCGACCCTTGGGATGTCCACAGGCACCAAGGCACATCACAGCCCTGCCCTTGTGATGTCAAGGCATGAGCACATCACAGCCCTGACCTTTGTGTCACAGGACCAAGCACACAGCCCTGCCCTTTGATGTCACAGGCACCAGAGCACATCACAGCCCCTCCTTGTGATGTCACAGACAGACTCACAGCACTGCACCCTCTCCAGACAAGCACATAGCCTACGTGCACAGCCCTAGACATATGTCCTGACCTAGAGCACAGGCACGAGCACTCAGCTGCCTTGTGATGTCAGGCACCAGAGACATCACAGCCCTGACATGTGATGTCAGCACCAGAGCACATCACAGCCCTGCCCTTGTGATGTCAGCAGCAACCAAGCACATCACTGTTGCACCACATGTGAGCACACAGCACCGAGCTCCTAGCTCGTTCGATGTCACAGTCCAGAGACATCACAGCCCTGACCATTGAGTGCACCATGGCACAGACATCACAGCTGCCTGACAGCCTGGACTAGCACGCCTGGATCTACAGCCTCCTGGATGTCACAGGCACCAGAGCGACATCAGAGCTCCGCCCTTGTGATGTCACAGGACCAGAGCACTCACAGCCCTGCCCTTGTGATGTCACAGGCCAGAGCACTCACAGCCCTGCCTTTGTGATGTCACAGGCACCAGAGCATATCACAGCAGCCAGCCTTGATGTCACTGGCACCAGAGACACATCACAGCCCTGCCTGTGATGTCACAGGCACCAGAGCACATCAGCCCTGACCTTGTGATGTCACAGGCACAGCACATCACAGCCCTCCTTTGATGTCCAGCACCAAGCACATCACAGCCCCTTGTGATGTCACAGGCACAGAGCACATCACAGCCCGCCCTTGTGATGTCACAGGCCAGAGCACATCACAGCCCTCCTTGTGATGTCACACCAGAGACATCACAGCCTGCCCTTGTGATGTCACAGGCCAGAGCATCACAGCTCCCTTGTGATGTCACAGGCACCAGAGCACATCACAGCCCGCTCCTTGTGATGTCACAGGCACCAGAGCACATCACAGCCCTGACCTTGTGATGTCACAGGCACCAGAGCACATCACAGCCCTGCTCTTGTGATGTCACAGGCACCAGAGCACATCACAGCCCTGCCTTGTGATGTCACAGGCACCAGAGCACATCACAGCCCCTGCTCCTTGTGATGTCACAGGACCAGAGCACATCACAGCCCTGACCTTTGATGTCACAGGCACCAGAGCACATCACAGCCCTGCTCTGGATGTCACAGCACAGAGCACATCACAGCCTGCCCTTGATGTCACAGGCACCAGAGCACATCACAGCCCTGCTCCTTGTGATGTCACAGGCACCAGACATCAAGCCCCTGTCCTGGATGTCACAGGCACAGAGCACATCACAGCCCTGACCCTTGTGATGTCACAGGACCAGAGCACATCACAGCCCTGCTCCTTGTGATGTCACAGGCACCAGAGCACATCACAGCCCTGACCCTTGTGATGTCACAGTCCATCAGAGCACATCACAGCCCTAGTCCTTGTGATGTCCAAGCACAGAGCACATCACAGCCCTGACCCTTTGATGTCACAGGCACCAGAGCACATCACAGCCCTGCTCCTTGTGATGTACAGGCAGGCATCACTGCTCCTGATCACAGACAGAGCAATCAGCCTGACTTATCCTCAACATGATGTCACAGGCACCAGACACATCACAGCCCTGACCCTTGTGATGTCACAGGCACCAGAGCACATCACAGCCCTGATCCTTGTGATGTCACAGGCACCAGAGCACATCACAGCCCTGACCCTTGTGATGTCACAGGCACCAGAGCACATCACAGCCCTGCTCCTTGTGATGTCACAGGCACCAGAGCACATCACAGCCCCACTCCTTGTGATGTCACAGGCACCAGAGCACATCACAGCCCTGCTCCTTGTGATGTCACAGGCACAGAGCACATCACAGCCCTGCTCCTTGTGATGTCACAGGCACCAGAGCACATCACAGCCCTGACCATTGTGATGTCACAGGCACCAGAGCACATCACAGCCCTGACCCTTGTGATGTCACAGGCACCAGAGCACATCACAGCCCTGCTCCTTGTGATGTCACAGGCACCAGAGCACATCACAGCCCTGACCCTTGTGATGTCACAGGCACCAGAGCACATCACAGCCCTGCTCCTTGTGATGTCACAGGCACCAGAGCACATCACAGCCCTGACCCTTGTGATGTCACAGGCACCAGAGCACATCACAGCCCTGCTCCTTGTGATGTCACAGGCACCAGAGCACATCACAGCCCTGATCCTTTGAGGCACCTTGGATGTCACAGAGCACATCACAGCCCTGCTCCTTGTGATGTCACAGGCACCAGAGCACATCACAGCCCTGCTCCTTGTGATGTCACAGGCACCAGAGCACATCACAGCCCTGACCCTTGTGATGTCACAGGCACCAGAGCAGATCACAGCCCTGACCCTTGTGATGTCACAGGCACCAGAGCACATCACAGCCCTGACCCTTGTGATGTCACAGGCACCAGAGCACATCACAGCCCTGACCCTTGTGATGTCACAGGCACCAGAGCACATCACAGCCCTGCTCCTTGTGATGTCACAGGCACCAGAGCACATCACAGCCCTGACCCTTGTGATGTCACAGGCACCAGAGCACATCACAGCCCTGCTCCTTGTGATGTCACAGGCACCAGAGCACATCACAGCCCCGTTTGCGGGGGGGACCTTCGGGGACGCGGATCCACTTTACGGAGGCGTCGTCGAGGGGATCAGCCAGACACAATTAATGTGATTGATAAAGCATAATCCACTTTATTAAGAGCATCAGACAGTTTTATAGTCCAGAATAACATAATCAGCTTTATTCATATTAGTACAATTTTATTGGTTTTTGCTATGTACGCCTTCTATTATTATTGGTTAATACAAGTGTGAGATAATCACGCCTACTGAATTTCTAGCCAAAAGGTATAGGTGCTACCTCACTGCTAGTCTTGGCTGCTACTTCCCTTATTCTTATACTTATTGGTATATTAGTATCCATCTCAGGGTTATGCCTCGCTTTCTACGTGCCTTCCTAACAGCTAAGGCCTTGCTTGAACAATGGGCATATGTATTGCTTATCGACTAACTCTGCAATTCTGCTAGCTCCATTGCTTTTGCAAAAGCCTCAAGCACCGCTCTCAGCAAAATCTGCTTATGCTTACAATAAAGCTTTTAATGTCTGCCTAAAAGCAGAGCCTAGCTACTAACAGGAACCATTCCCCTGCAATAAGGCCTCTGCTAAGCCATGTCCACAGTTATGTCCATGGCTCTCTAACCAATCCTCAACAATTCCCCCCCTTTTAGTTTGTGCAAGAAAAGCATGATTTGTGACAGACTCTGCTATGCGTATCATGCTTTTCTGCAAGCATTGAAAAATGCAAGGAAGAAACAGAAGTATAACCACAATTACAAGTGCAATTATTATAAGGTGCTGTAGAAGAGATGTCAGCCATGGCCCCAAATGTAATGACTTTAGCCAATCAGTTAAACCTAATCCAGTGTATTCTTGCAAGTGAGTAGTAAGCTGTTTCAGATCACTTATCTGCTTATGAATGGACACAGAATGATCAGAAAGATTCATACAACACATTCCTTCAAAGTCATCACAGCCATGGCCTTGTGCTAAAAGCAAAAAATCTATGGCTGCTCGGTTTTCAAAGTAGCATGACAAACAGAATCAACATCAGTCAAAAGTTGTGAAAGAGCTATAGAGGTAGCATTAGTCTGTTTTGCTAACCAACAGCCAAGTCTATCAAGTTGTGATAAACCTCTTGCACTAGCAGCACCTGGAGCAAAAAGAGATGCTGCCACAATTTGTGCAGTTGACCAAAATTTGACATTATTCTGACAGTCAGATTTGTAAGCATGAATAAATCTTTTAGTGCGACGATGTCTTAGACATGCTTGTAAAATCATTGACACATTAGGAGTAAACAAGGTAAGCCTTCCTAAGGTACATGGTCCTCCCCTTAATCTAGATGGTATGCCTGGCCAAGCTCTGTCCCCACAAATCAAAAATACACCTGGGGGCAAGACAAAAGGAGTGTTTGAGGACCCTGAGATAGTAGCAGAAGTATAATTGCACCATAGTGAAAAGCATTTCAATACACTGAAAGAGATGCATTTACCAAAACTGTGTCTGACTGATGTAAAGAGTTTCTAGAGTAATTGAACATCACACATGCATCAGCTCGAACTGACCCCATCAGTTCCAATTCTTGGGGTTCTAAAGGTGCATGCTTTAAACATGGAACCCATAAGTCCCAAAAGTTAACATTGTTCTTCGGATCTGAAATGAACTTAATCCAGTGTATTCCTGTTATAAAGCAAATAACACTTTAAAGCATCAGGCAATGGCAGTCTCAAGACCCTCTCTCTAAAAATTTTTACAAGAGGGTCTGGCTTTGGGTTTTTCAGCCTGATGCCAGCCTTGCTCATGGCCTCATAGATTACCCTTTTGATAGTGCTACAGATGGTGATGCGAGCTAAGTCCCGCAGGCTACGGACAGCCAGGGAGGGCAAGTGAACAAAGCTTGATTTTTCTAAGTCTGTGTTGTTTGGCTGAATCAAAGGTACAAAAGAAACAGCAAGAATCTCTTTTGTCTCCCAGGTAGAAGGACTAACCCGAGTTATTTTTGTTAATTTCCCTTCTAAAGACATAACAAGAATTCCCCCAACCTTTATTAGGCCCTTTATGTAATCCTCATGCTCTTTCTGGACCTCAGCACCACAGTAAACATGGTCATATTGAATACAGTCTGGAAAAATCTCTAAACAATTACCAGTGACAAAGGATGGCTCACAAAATTCAAACCTATCAAAGCTGTCCCTTGTTTTCATGAACAAGTCCAGTTTCTGCTTTGCATACTCAATCACATCAGAGTAAAGCTCCACACCATGGTTAATCCCAAAAGGTCCCAGGATAAGTCCAACCATGGAACTTAAATAACCAGTGCCACTACCAAGGTTCAGAAATGACAGCCCTGGTTGTAAGTCCAAAGCTTCCATCACCTCTGAGTAAATACATGGTGCTGAGAGATGAATATGTCCATGTTTCCATGCCAAGTCCTTATAGGCATTGTCCTTAAACTCCTCCAGGTAGTAATCCGCTCGATCAATGGCTCGGAACACCTGTTCCACCAGCTCTGTCCTGATGTACTGAGCCTCCTTCAGGTTATCAACCAGTTCATCATTATCTGCTCCCGCACTCACTGCACCTCCCATCTCCAGCAGTCTCCTGTAAACAACCTTTTAACACAGCTGAGGTGCAGCCTGTGCTATCAGTCACTGGACGAATCCACTTGCTGGGTACCCAAATGGGTCCTGTGGGAGTAATAACACACACGTAACCTCTACCCATATATTGTACCTCAGCAGGTCCTTGCCATATTCCTGTTTTGGGATCCTGATACATAACTTTCATAGGGGTTATTTTTGGAATTTGTTCTGTCCCCCTACTATGAATGACAACAGAAGGTTCAGCATGTGATCCCAAAATACACAAGTAATTTAACACAAATAGAGTTTTGGAGAGCAATGAATGTACATCTGTTTCACCTTTAAACTTCATTAAGTAATTTTTTAAAGTTTGATGAGCTCGCTCTACTATAGCTTGACCTGTTGGGGAGTGAGCAGTATCAGTGATATGAGAAATACCCCATTGCTGGCAGAACTTTCTCATTTTTTCACTAGTATATGCAGAACCATTATCTGTTTTTAATTGTTTAGGAACCCCCATAACTGCAAAACAATTTGACAAATGTCGAGATACATGAAGGGCTTTTTCACCTGTTTGAGCAGTTGCCCAAATAAACCCACTATAAGTATCAATTGTTACATGCACATATTTCAATTTTCCAAAAGAAGGAACATGAGTTACATCCATTTGCCAGACTTCATTAGGACCTAAGCCCCTAGGATTCACACCCATTCCCAAGCCTGGGCCTTGCAGACTACAAACTGGACAGGATTTAACAATCCCTCGAGCTTCTGATAAGGATATACGGAATTGCTTGTGAAGGCCCCAGGCATTTTGATGGAATGTATCATGTGCCATTCGTGCCTGCTGAAATTCACTGAGAGGTACAGTCACTGATACTAATTGATCTGCAATATCATTGCCTTTGCCTAAACCATCAGTCCACTTATGGCTACGTATATGCAGCATAGCCATTGGTGCTGTCTGAATGTTGACAGCCTGACGTAATTGTCTCAAAAGTTCCAGCAATCTAATGTTTTTAATGTCCTTTATGAGTGCATCCTCAATCCACAGAGTTACACCCACTACATATAAAGACTCAGTAACCACATTCAAGTTCTCATGAGGCCATTTCAAAATAGCTCTAAGAACAGCCTGAAGTTCCAGTGTTTGAAGAGAGTCCTGAGACTCTGCAGGCAGAATCTCATGATGCCATTGTTTCCCCTGCAACCAGACAACTGCTGCCCGTCTTGATTTCTTTCCAGCATCTGTGTATGCAGTGATGGCATTCTGCAGAGGACGATCCAAGACCTTAGGCTTAGGAATCCAAGTGCAACATTGTATCCATTGTAAAACAGGATTTCTCAGTGACTTCAATTGAATGTTTTGTGCTGCTTCCAGAAGACTTGTTTGTAATTCTGGAGAATGGTACAAATACCATGCCAAGTCCTCTGCACGCAAAGGCACATAAATATTGGCTGGCTCAAGTCCTGTAATTTGTAAGCATCTAAGACGCCCCTTTTTATCAAAGTAGCTAAATTAGCCACACGGCTCTGTACTGTAGTCCTAGGTTGCACAGACGTAAAAAGCCATTCCAAAACAAGCGTCTGATGATCCGCTGTGAGCTGTGTGAGAGCACCCATCAGGTGATCTTTTCCCTGTAAAATAGTAACGTCAATGGGTACATCCTCCACTCTCCGAGAAACAGCTCTTTCAGAGATAATTGTAGCCAGTTTTTGTAAAGTCCGCGTCTGCTGAGCAGTTACAGAAACAGGTGCAGCAGGTCGGTACCTTTTAGCAGTGGACGAAGGATTTCCAGATCATCATTTGTAAATCCTATTACCAGTCGAAGCCACTGAAGGTCACCGAGGAGTCGCTGGGCATCATGTAAGGTACGAATGGTTGTTTTCAGCTCCAATTTCTGAGGCCTTATAGTAGAATCAGATATTTGCCAACCCAAATAATGCCAAGGATTAGTCCTCTGGATTTTATCAGGAGCAACCACTAGTCCATGCTGTGACAGCGTACTAATTATTGTACACTCATGATCCTTGGTAAAAGGCATGCTCTGTGCAAACAGAATATCGTCCATATAGTGAAAAATTAATGTAGATTTCCAGCACACCCTTAATGGTTGTAAGGCTACTGCAACAAATAGCTGACAAAGTGTTGGTGAATTTCTTATACCCTGAGGCAAAACAACCCACTCATAACGCTGTGCAATAGCCTCTCTGTTAACAGCAGGTAAGGTAAAAGCAAACCTTTGAGTGTCACAAGGGTGCAAGGCAATTGTGAAAAAACAGTCTTTTAAGTTTACAATTAAAATGTCCCATCCACGAGGAATCATAGCAGGATTAGGCATCGATAACTCCAGGTTCAACAGTTACTCCCTGTAAGGTAGCTGAAGAACGTCCCAACAACAAAGCTCCATAAGATTGACCATTTAAAACCAAAGGTCCACAAACCCCAGTAGGAACCTTTATGGGTTTAGAGTCTTTAAGTACAATGTCTGTTGCGGCTGCTAAGTCCAGGCCGAGGCTGCCTCTGGTAGCTGGCTGGAGTTCACTGTCAGGGAGAAGTTTGCAGGCAGGGAAGAAGGAGGGGGTGCTGGCTGTACTTGGGCGACTTGGCACGCTGTTGGTGTCTGCAAGCCTCTGTGGAACGTGAGTCAAGCTGACAGGCAGGGCACCACACACTCGGAACACGGCAGTCTCGTCGCAGATGGCCAGTTCGTCCACAGCGAAAACACTTCCCAGTGGTCTGAGACTTGTTAGCCGCCTGTGATTTATGTGGTTTTAATGGCTTAAATGCGGCAACAGCAAAAGCTTGAACCTGAGACTGCCTGCCCTTTAGAGTTAATGTTAAATTTTCAACAGCTTCTACTAGCATGGCCTGAGTTGCGTGTGAAATTTTACTCATTCATTTTAATAACTTTACTGCAGTCTAATTGCTTGGCAAAGTAGCTATTATTAATTTCACTTGTGAATTGCTATTCTGTGTGACACACTCCCTAAGCTGTGGCCCTTGCATATATTGGGGTACTCCTGCTCTTTCTATTGCAGCAGTAAGCTTATCAATAAAACTAGAAAAGAATTCTTAAGGCCCTTGTCTGATATGCATGTATGAAGGCGTCTCTCCTGGCTTTTTTCTAACTAAATCATATACAGCTCGAGCTAACTACATCACTTCTTTAACTATAGTAATGCTTGTGCATCTAATATAATTTTAGCTGTTGTTTTATGGGCTTTATGCACACTAGTTGCTATGTAACTGCATTGGCAACTTTTAATTCCAAGAAGTTATTGTTACTTGCATGCTCTACTATCAACTGTCCCTGTAATTTTGCTACAAAGTCTTGTTCTCTAGCTGCTACTGCGTCTCTTATAATTTTATTCCAATCAGCCTTAGCTTGAATTTTGCCTGAATTTGTTTTTACTCTCTCTTTTTCCCTAACTTCCTCATCTGAAAATAGCCTATTTTCAGTGGAAGGGACAGAGGGCTCAGAAACTTTAGATTTTGATGGAATTGTGAAATTTTTCATAGATGGTGGTTCAGGAAGATTATTTCTTCCAAAAACATATACACCAGCTTGGTCTGCTGGCAATAGCTTGCCTTCTAGTTGCAAGGAGGTGACAGCAGCGATTTTTCTCTCTGCTTTATATGCTTCAAAAGAGTTAAATATAGCCTGCCAAGGCTGAACTAGCCTTTTAGCCTTCTTATCTTTCTGAATGACCTCCCAAGCTAAACAATCTCCTAATTTTTTCCACTCCTCAACTAAAAAAAGCTCCTCAGGAGCAGTAAAAAATCCCTTCTCCTTAGCATAATCTAACAACTTTACTAAGTCCTTCTTATAATCTATTTCCACCTTTCGCTTTTCTAAAAAGCATTTAAATAAATCAAATGCCGCTTGTCCTGCCTGCTTGGCCATGTTTCCCCTTTTTTTTTTTTAGTTTTTTTAAATTCGAAAACTAACGAAGGGGGGCAGCTCAGGACTCAAAACTTTATTGCGTGCACGCATATACCATTGCAGCCTTTACCACAGTCGTAAGAACGCTGTCGGCGGCGTAACGGGACGGCGAGCCTCCGGAACGTGGAGAACCCAGGCACAGATACCAGACGTATGCCAGCATACAGGAATCTTTGCCCTCCAAGCGCTGCAAACTTGGTGCTTCCCCGACTCGCTTACCTCCACGGTGCGGTGGACCGAGCCCCAAGGACTTAGGGGTCAGCTGCCACTTATCCGGTCCCTTGTTCAGGCGCCACTTGCGGGGAGACCTTACGGGGGCGAGGAGCCACTTTACAGAGGCGTCGGCGAGGGGATCAGCCAGACACAATCAATGTGATTGATAAAGCATAATCCAACTTTATTAAGATCATCAGACAGTTTTATAGCCCAGAATAACATTAATCAGCATTATTCATATTAGTACAATCTTATTGGTTTTTGCTATGTACGCCTTCTATTATTATTGGTTAATACAAGTGTGAGATAATCACGCCTACTGAATTTCTAGCCAAAAGGTATAGGTGCTACCTCACTGCTAGTCTTGGCTGCTACTTCCCTTATTCTTATACTTATTGGTATATTAGTATCCATCTCAGG
>JAREIS010002356.1:0-22701 GCA_030060385.1 Muscicapa striata striata | reverse complement strand
CCTGGATTGATGGGGAGGGCTCTGAGCACACCTGGATTAATGGGGGAGGGTCTCAGCACACCTGGATTGATGGGGGAGGGATCTGAGCACACCTGGATTGATGGGGGAGGGTCCCAGCACACCTGGATTAATGGGGGAGGGTCTCAGCACACCTGGATTTGGTGAGGGAGGGTCTCAGCACACCTGGATTAATGGGGGAGGGTCTCAGCACACCTGGATTTGGTGAGGGAGGGTCTCAGCACACCTGGATTAACGGGGGAGGGTCTCAGCACACCTGGATTGATGGGGGAGGGCTCTGAGCACACCTGGATTGACGGGGGAGGGCTCTGAACACACCTGGATTGATGGGGGAGGGCTCTGAGCACACCTGGATTAATGGGGGAGGGTCTCAGCTCACCTGGATTGATCGGGGAGGGCTCTGAGCACACCTGGATTAACGGGGGAGGGTCTCTGAGCACACCTGGATTGGTGGGGGAGGGCTCTAAGCACACCTGGATTGATGGGGGAGGGCTCTGAGCACACCTGGATTAACGGGGGAGGGCTCTGAGCACACCTGGATTGGTGGGGGAGGGCTCTGAGCACACCTGGATTGATGGGGGAGGGTCTCTGCACACCTGGATTGATGGGGGAGGGCTCTGAGCACACCTGGATTAATTGGGAGGGCTCTGAGCACACCTGGATTGATGGGGGAGGGCTCTGAGCACACCTGGATTAATTGGGAGGGTCTCAGCACACCTGGATTGATGGGGGAGGGCTGTGAGCACACCTGGATTAACGGGGGAGGGCTCTAAGCACACCTGGATTAACGGGGGAGGGCTCTGAGCACACCTGGATTGATGGGGGAGGGTTCTGAGCACACCTGGATTGGTGGGGGAGGGCTCTGAGCACACCTGGATAAACGGAGGAGGGTCCCAGCACACCTGGATTGATGGGGGAGGGCTCTGAGCACACCTGGATTAATGGGGGAGGGTCTCAGCACACCTGGATTGATGGGGGAGGGCTCTAAGCACACCTGGATTGATGGGTGAGGGCTCTGAGCACATCTGGATTAATGGGGGAGGGTCTCAGCACACCTGGATTGATGGGGGAGGGCTCTGAGCACACCTGGATTGATGGGGGAGGGCTCTGAGCACACCTGGATTGGTGGGGGAGGGCTCTGAGCACACCTGGATTAATGCGGGAGGGTCTCAGCACACCTGGATTGATGGGGGGGGGCTCTGAGCACACCTGGATTGATGGGGGAGGGCTCTGAGCACACCTGGATTAATGGGGGAGGGTCTCAGCACACCTGGATTAATGGGGGAGGGTCTCAGCACACCTGGATTAATTGGGAGGGTCCCAGCACACCTGGATTGGTGGGGGAGGGTCCCAGCACACCTGATTTTGGTGAGGGGGGTCCCCAGGGCGTGTCTCTGACCCCTCCCCCTCTGTCCCCACAGCTCTTCCTCCACCTGCCTGGATCAGTCAAGCTCCGCCCCCAGCCCCACCCCAGGCCCCGCCCCCAGGCCCTCGGTGGGGGAGTGGCTGCGGGGGCTGGGCCTGGGGGGCTACGAGGAGCCGTTCCGGAGGGCCGGCGTCACCGGGCTGGAGCTGCTGCCGCGGCTGCAGAGCGAGTACGGGGGGCTGGGGGGGCGGGGGGAGGGGCTGGGGGGACCCCATGTGGCTGCCAATATGGCCGCCGTTCCGGTATGGCTGCCATTCCAATATGGCCACCGTTCCAATATGGCCGCCATTCCAATATGGCCACTGTTCCAATATGGCTGCCATTCCAATATGGCCACCATTCCAATATGGCCGCCATTCCAATATGGCCGCCATTCCAACATGGCCACCATTCCAATATGGCCGCCATTCCAATATGGCCACCATTCCAGTAACGTCACCATTCTAATATGGCCACCATTCCAATATGGCCGCCATTCCAATATCGCCGCCATTCCAATATTGCCGCCATTCCAACATGGCCACCATTCCAATATGGCTGCCATTCCAACATGGCCACCATTCCAATATGGCCGCCATTCTGATATGGCCACCATTCCAATATGGCTGCCATTCCAATATGGCTGCCACTCCAAGTGTACGGGGGACTGGGGGGCTGGGGAGGGGCTGGGGGACCCCATGTGGCTACCAATATGGCCGCCGTTCCAGTATGGCCGCCATTCCAATATGGCCACCGTTCCAATATGGCCACCATTCCAATATGGCCATCATTCCAATATGGCCACCATTCCAGTATCGTCACCATTCCAATATGGCCGCCATTCCAATATGGCTGCCATTCCAATATGGCCGCCATTCCAATATGGCCGCCATTCCAATATGGCGCAGGGGCCCCGCGGTGACCCCGCTGTCCCCTCCCCCGCAGGGACCTGCTGCGCATGGGGGTGACGCTGGCCGGGCACCAGCAGCGGATCCTGGAGGGAGCCCGGGACCTCCTGGGCCCAGGGGACCCCAGTGACGGCAAGATGGCCGCCGGGACCGGCCAAAAGGGGTGCACGGATGGGGGAGCAAGATGGCTGCCAGGACAATACGATCGTCGTTCCAATATGGCTGCAGGGACAATATGGCTGCTATTCCAATATGGCCACCATTCCAATATGGCTGCCAGGACAATATGGCTGCAGGGAAAATATGGCCACCATTCCAATATGGCTGCCAGGACAATATGGCCACTGTTCCAGTATGGCTGCCAGGACAATATGGCTGCAGGGAAAATATGGCCACCATTCCAATATGGCCTCCAGCACAATATGGCCTCCAGGACAATATGGCCTCCAGGACAATATGGCCTCCAGGACAATATAGCTGCCATTCCAATATGGCTGTCATTCCAACATGGCTGCAGGGAAAATATGGCCACCATTCCAATATGGCCACCATTCCAATATGGCCTCCAGGACAATATGGCCTCCAGGACAATGTGGCTGCCATTCCAACATGGCCACCATTCCAATATGGCTGCCACTCCAATATGGCCACCATTCCAATATGGCCACCATTCCAATATGGCTGCCATTCCAATATGGCCTCCAGCACAATATGGCCACCATTCCAATATGGCTGCCATTCCAATATGGTCACCATTCCAATATGGCTGCCATTCCAACATGGCCACCATTCCAATATGGCTGCCATTCCAGTATGGCCACCATTCCAATATGGCTGCCATTCCAATATGGCCACCATTCCAATATGGCCACCATTCCAATATGGCCACCATTCCAATATGGCTGCCATTCCAATATGGCTGCCATTCCAATATGGCCGCCATTCCAATATGGCCACCATTCCAATATGGCCATCATTCCAATATGGCCACCATTCCAGTATCGTCACCATTCCAATATGGCCGCCATTCCGATATGGCCATCATTCCAATATGGCCACCATTCCAATACGCCCGCCATTCCAATATGGCCGCCATTCCAATATGGCGCAGGGGCCCCGCGGTGACCCCGCTGTCCCCTCCCCCGCAGGGACCTGCTGCGCATGGGGGTGACGCTGGCCGGGCACCAGCAGCGGATCCTGGAGGGAGCCCGGGACCTGCGGGGCCCCCCCAGGGGGGACCCCCAGTGACGGCAAGATGGCCGCCGGGACCGGCCAAAAGGGGTGCACGGATGGGGGAGCAAGATGGCTGCCAGGACAATACGATCATCGTTCCAGTATGGCTGCAGGGACAATATGGCTGCTATTCCAATATGGCCACCATTCCAATATGGCTGCAGGGAAAATATGGCCACCATTCCAATATGGCTGCCAGGACAATATGGCTGCAGGGAAAATATGGCCACCATTCCAATATGGCCTCCAGCAAAATATGGCCTCCAGGACAATATGGCCTCCAGGACAATGTGGCTGCCATTCCAATATGGCCTCCAGCACAATATGGCCTCCAGGACAATATAGCTGCCATTCCAATATGGCTGCCATTCCAACATGGCTGCAGGGAAAATATGGCCACCATTCCAATATGGCCACCATTCCAATATGGCCTCCAGCACAATATGGCCTCCAGGACAATGTGGCTGCCATTCCAACATGGCCACCATTCCAATATAGCCACCATTCCAACATGGCTGCCATTCCAATATGGCCACCAATGCAATATGGCTGCCATTCCAATATGGCCGCCATTCCAATATGGCTGCCATTCCAATATGGCCACCAATGCAATATGGCTCCACCCCATTGTGGGCGGGGCCGGTCTCAGGGGCGTGGTCACGGCGTCACGTGGTCACAGCGTCACGTGGTCACAGCGTCACGTGGTCTCCGGTGTTTTTATTGTCCCCAGTTGCCGATGGCGGCCAATAAACGCGGCTCATGCAAATGAGGGGGCGGGGCCTGCCCCGGGCTGTCCCCAGAGTGTCCCCAAGGCCAGCACTGCCATCCCCTCTGTCCCCTCTGTCCCCGAGTGTCACCAGGGGCCGCCCCAGCCCCGAGTGTCCCCTGCGCTGTCCCCACCCCCCTCCCAGGTGTCCCCATAACCCCACGTGTCGCTGTCCCCGCTGTCCCCAATATCCCCGATGTCCCCAAGGCCACCCCCACACTCCTCCCTGTTGTCCCCAGTGTCCCCAACCCCTCTGCCGTTCCCAAAGCCACCCCTGTCCCCGATGTCCCCGATGTCCCCGCAGTCCCCGCTGTCCCCAAGGCCACCCCTGTCCCCAAGGTCCCCTCGGTCCCAGCTGTCCCCGGCCAGCGCCCCGGCCGTGCCACGCAGGGTCCAGGCCAGCAGGGCCAGGCGCAGCTGGACACTGTCCCCTCGTGTCCCCAAAGTGTCCCCTCGTGTCCCCAGAGTGTCCCCCCGTGTCCCCAGAGTGTCCCCCCGTGTTCCCAAAGTGTCCCCCCCTGTCCCCTGGCTGTCCCCCCGTGTCCCCTGTCTGTCCCCTCGTGTCCCCTGGCTGTCCCCCCGTGTCCCCCTGGCTGTCCCCCCCTGTCCCCTGGCTGTCCCCCCGTGTCCCCTGGCTGTCCCCCCCTGTCCCCTGGCTGTCCCCCCGTGTCCCCTGGCTGTCCCCTCGTGTCCCCTGGCTGTCCCCCCGTGTCCCCTGGCTGTCCCCTCGTGTCCCCCAGCTGTCCCCCGTGTCCCCTGGCTGTCCCCTCGTGTCCCCAAAGTGTCCCCCCCTGTCCCCTGTCTGTCCCCCCGTGTCCCCCAGCTGTCCCCCCGTGTCCCCTGGCTGTCCTCTCGTGTCCCCAAAGTGTCCCCTCGTGTCCCCTGGCTGTCCCCCCCTGTCTCCTGGCTGTCCTCTCGTGTCCCCAAAGTGTCCCCTCGTGTCCCCTGGCTGTCCCCTCGTGTCCCCCGGCTGTCCCCCCGTGTCCCCAAAGTGTCCCCCCGTGTCCCCAAAGTGTCCCCCCGTGTCCCCAGCTCGGCCACCAGCGCTGGCAGCGTGTGGCCGCCCCGGCCCAGCAGGATGTGGCGGAAGGGGGTGACCAGAGGGGACACGAACGGGGACAGCAGCGACGCCTCGGCCTGTGGGGACACAGACAGGGGGACACCGTCAGGGGGACAGCAGGGACACCAGGGGACACAGACAGGGGGACACGGTCAGGGACACCGTCAGGGGGACAGGAGGGACACAGGGACAGCAGGGGACACGGGGACAGGGACAGGGGGACAGGAGGGACACAGGGACAGCAGGGGACACGGGGACAGGGACAGGGGGACAGCAGGGACACGAGGGACAGCAGGGGACACGGGGACACGGGGACAGGGGGACAGGAGGGACACAGGGACAGCAGGGGACACGGGGACAGGGACAGGGGACAGGAGGGACACAGGGACAGCAGGGGACACGGGGACAGGGACAGGGGGACAGGGACAGGGGGGACACGGGGAAAGGAGGGAACACAGGTGGCACTGAGGTGACACAGATCACACACAGGTGACAGGTGTGACACACAGGTGTGACAGGTGACACAGGTGACACAGGTGACAGGTGTGACACAGGTGACACAGGTGACACAGGTGACAGGTGTGACACAGGTGACACAGGTGACACGGCCATGAGGCGCGCTTTGAAGCCACACTACAGACGGGTGACACACACAGGTGACACACACAGGTGACAGGGGTGACAAAGGTGACACTCACGGCCATCAGGTGCGCATTGAAACCGCGGTACACAGAAGTGACACACACAGGTGACACACACAGATGACACACAGGTGACAGGTGACACACAGGTGACACACAGGTGACACACAGGTGACACACAGGTGACGCACAGGTGACAGGTGACACACAGAGGTGACACACAGGTGACACACACAGGTGACACACACAGGTGACACAGGTGACACACAGGTGACAGGTGACACACACACAGGTGACACACAGGTGACACACAGGTGACAGGTGTGACACTCACGGCCATGAGCCGCGCGTTGAAGCCGCGGTACACACAGGTGACACAGGTGACACACACAGGTGACACAGGTGACACACACAGGTGACACACACAGGTGACACAGGTGACACACAGGTGACACACACAGGTGACACACACACAGGTGACACACACAGGTGACACACACAGGTGACACACACAGGTGACACAGGTGACACTCACGGCCATGAGCCGCACGTTGAAGCTGCGGTTCACACAGGTGACACACACAGGTGACACACACAGGTGACACACACACAGGTGACACACAGGTGACACACAGGTGACACTCATGGCCATGAGCCGCGCGTTGAAGCCGCGGTGCACACAGGAGACACACACAAGTGACACAGGTGACACACACAGGTGACACACACAGGTGACAAACAGGTGACACACACAGGTGACAGGTGTGACACTCACGGCCATGAGCCGCGTGTTGAAGCCGTGGTGCACACAGGTGACACACAGGTGACACACAGGTGACACACAGGTGACACACAGGTGACACACAGGTGACACACACAGGTGACACACACACAGGTGACACACACAGGTGACACACACACAGGTGACACACAGGTGACACACACAGGTGACACACACAGGTGACACACAGGTGACAGGTGACACACACAGGTGACACACACAGGTGACACAGGTGACACACAGGTGACACACAGGTGACACACACACAGGTGACAGGTGACACACAGGTGACACAGGTGACACACACACACAGGTGACACACACAGGTGACACACAGGTGACACTCACGGCCATCAGCCGCGCGTTGAAGCCGCGGTTCACACAGGTGACACACACAGGTGACACACACAGGTGACACACACAGGTGACACACAGGTGACACACAGGTGACACTCATGGCCATGAGCCACGCGTTGAAGCCGCGGTTCACACAGGTGACACAGGTGACACACACACAGGTGACACACAGGTGACACACAGGTGACACACAGGTGACAGGTGACACACACAGGTGACACACACAGGTGACACAGGTGACACACACACAGGTGGCACACACAGGTGACACACACAGGTGACAGGTGACACACAGGTGACACTCACGGCCATCAGCCGCACGTTGAAGCCGCGGTTCACACAGGTGACACACACAGGTGACACACACAGGTGACACACACACAGGTGACACACAGGTGACAGGTGTGACACTCACGGCCATGAGCCGCGCGTTGAAGCCGCGGTTCACACAGGTGACACACAGGTGACACAGGTGACACACAGGTGACACACACAGGTGACACACAGATGACACACAGGTGACACAGGTGACACACAGGTGACACTCACGGCCATCAGCCGTGCGTTGAAGCCGCGGTTCACACACAGGTGACACACACAGGTGACAGGTGACACACAGGTGACACACAGGTGACAGGTGTGACACTCACGGCCATGAGCCGCGCGTTGAAGCCACGGTACACACAAGTGACACACACACACAGGTGACACACACAGGTGACACACACAGGTGACAGGTGACACACAGGTGACACACAGGTGACAGGTGTGACACTCACGGCCATGAGCCGCGCGTTGAAGCCGCGGTTCACACAGGTGACACACAGGTGACACACACACAGGTGACACACACACAGGTGACAGGTGACACACACAGGTGACACACAGGTGTGACAGGTGACACACACAGGTGACACAGGTGACAGGTGACACACAGGTGACACTCACGGCCATCAGCCGCGCGTTGAAGCCGCGGTTCACACAAGTGACACACACAGGTGACACACAGATGACAGGTGACACACACACAGGTGACACACAGGTAACACAGGTGACACACAGGTGACACACACACAGGTGACACAGGTGACACACAGGTGACACACACACAGGTGACACAGGTGACACACAGGTGACACTCACGGCCATCAGCCGCGCGTTGAAGCCGCGGTTCAGGCGCTCGTTGCCGCTGTCAGACCCCGACATGTCCCTGCGCAGCGCGGCCGCGGCACGAACCACGCCCCCCCTGGCCGAGGAGAGGCACTGCAGGGACAGGCCCTGAGCCTGCAGAGTTATACTGGGTTATACTGGGTTATACTGGTTATACTGGGTTATACTGGTTATACTGGTTATACTGGTTATACTGGGTTATACTGGGTTATACTGGGCCGCGGCACGAACCACGCCCCCCCTGGCCGAGGAGAGGCACTGCAGGGACAGGCCCTGAGCCTGAACAGGGGTTATACTGGTTATACTGGTTATACTGGTTATACTGGGTTATACTGGTTATACTGGTTATACGGGGTTATACTGGTTATACTGGGTTATACTGGTTATACTGGGTTATACTGGTTATACTGGGTTATACTGGGTTATACTGGTTATACTGGTTATACTGGGTTATACTGGGTTATACTGGGTTATACTGGGCCGCGGCACGAACCACGCCCCCCCTGGCCGAGGAGAGGCACTGCAGCGACAGGCCCTGAGCCTGAATGGGGGGATACTGGTTATACTGGTTATACTGGTTATACTGGGTTATACTGGGTTATACTGGGCCGCGGCGCGAACCACGCCCCCTCTGGCCGAGGAGAGGCACTGCAGCGACAGGCCCTGAGCCTGTGGGGTTATACTGGTTATACTGGTTATACTGGTTATACTGGGTTATACTGGGTTATACTGGTTATACTGGTTATACTGGTTATACTGGTTATACTGGTTATACTGGGTTATACTGGGCCGCGGCACGAACCACGCCCCCCCTGGCCGAGGAGAGGCACTGCAGGGACAGGCCCTGAGCCTGCAGAGTTATACTGGTTATACTGGGTTATACTGGTTATACTGGGTTATACTGGGTTATACTGGTTATACTGGTTATACTGGGTTATACTGGGTTATACTGGGTTATACTGGGCCGCGGCACGAACCACGCCCCCTCTGGCTGAGGAGAGGCACTGCAGGGACAGGCCTCGGGCCTAAACAGGGGTTATACTGGTTATACTGGTTATACTGGTTATACTGGTTTATACTGCTCCATACTGGTTTATACTGGTTTATACTGGTTTGTGGCAGTACCTGCAGTGGCGCCAGCTGCTGCACCAGCGTCTCCCAGTGTCCCCCAGTGTCCCCCAGTCCCCTCCCAACCCCATACTGGCCCATGCTAGTTTATACTGCTCCATACTGGTTTATACCGGTTTATACCGGTTTATACTGCTCCATACTGGTTTATACTGGTTTATACTGGTTGATACCGGTACCTGCAGCGGCTCCAGCTGCCGCACCAGCGCCTCCCAGTGTCCCCCAGTCCCCTCCCAGCCCCATACTGCTCCATACTGGTTTATACTGGTTTATACTGCTCCATACGGGTTTATACTGGCCCATACTGGTTTATACTGGTTTATACTGGTTTATACTGGTTGATACCGGTACCTGCAGCGGCGCCAGCTGCTGCACCAGCGCCTCCCAGTGTCTCCCAGTCCCCTCCCAGCCCCATACTGGCCCATACTGGTTTATACTGGCCCATGCTAGTTTATACTGGCCCATACTGGCCCATACTGGTTTATACTGGTTTATACTGGTTGATACCGGTACCTGCAGCGGCGCCAGCTGCCGCACCAGCGCCTCCCAGTGTCCCCCAGTCCCCTCCCAGCCCCATACTGGCCCATACTGGTTTATACCGGTTTATACTGCTCCATACTGGTTTATACTGGTTTATACTGGTTGATACCGGTACCTGCAGCGGCGCCAGCTGCCGCACCAGCGCGTCGCCGATGGCCGCGGGCTCCAGGGGCAGCCGGGGCTCGTGGCCCAGGCGCAGCAGCAGCTGCGCGGCCACGGCGGCCACAGCCCGGGCCAGCGCCGGGAGCCGCCCCCGCAGCCGCGCCCCCAGGAACGGCAGCGTGTCCCGGGCTGTCCCCAACACCGCGCGGGGACCGCCGGGGGTGACCTGCGGGGACAGGGGGACAGTGGGGGATTGGGGACAGTGGGGACAGTGGGGGATTGGGGGATTGGGGACAGTGGGGACAGTGGGGACAGTGGGGAATTGGGGACAGCCGCGCCCCCAGGAACGGCAGCGTGTCCCGGGGGGTCCCCAGCACCGCGCGGGGACCGCCGGGGTGACCTGCGGGGACAGGGGGACAGTGGGGACATTGGGGACAGTGAGGACAGTGGGGGGATTGGGGACAGCCGCGCCCCCAGGAACGGCAGCGTGTCCTGGGTGTCCCCAACACCGCGCGGGGACCGCCGGGGGTGACCTGCGGGGACAGTGGGGACAGTGGGGACAGTGGGGGATTGGGGACAGCCGCGCGCCCAGGAACGGCAGCGTGTCCCTGGGTGTCCCCAACACCGCGCGGGGACCGCCGGGGGTGACCTGCGGGGACAGGGGGACAGTGGGGACAGCCGCGCCCCAGGAACGGCAGCGTGTCCCTGGGTGTCCCCAGCACCGCGCGGGGACCGCCGGGGTGACCTGCGGGGACAGGGGGACAGTGGGGACAGTGGGGACAGTGGGGGATTGGGGACAGTGGGGACAGTGGGGGATTGGGGACATTGGGGACAGTGGGGATTGGGGACAGCCGCGCCCCCAGGAACGGCAGCGTGTCCCGGTGTCCCCAACACCGGCGGGGACCGCCGGGGGTGACCTGCGGGGACAGGGGGACAGTGGGGACAGTGGGGACAGTGGGGACAGTGGGGACATTGGGGGATTGGGGACAGTGGGGACAGTGGGGGGATTGGGGACAGCCGCGCCCCAGGAACGGCAGCGTGTCCCGGGCTGTCCCCAGCACCGCGAGGGACCGCCGGGGTGACCTGCGGGGACAGGGGGACAGTGGAGGATTGGGGACAGTGGGGACAGTGGGGGGATTGGGACAGTGGGGGAATTGGGGACAGTGGGGAATTGGGGACAGCCGCGCCCCCAGGAACGGCAGCGTGTCCCGGGCTGTCCCCAACACCGCGCGGGGACCGCCGGGGTGACCTGCGGGGACAGGGGGACAGTGGGGACAGTGGGGACAGTGGGGACAGTGGGGGATTGGGGACAGTGGGGACAGTGGGGATTGGGGACAGTGGGGACAGTGGGGACATGGGGAGGATTGGGGACAGCCGCGCCCCAGGAGCGGCAGCGTGTCCCGGGTGTCCCCAGCACCGCGCGGGGACCGCCGGGGGTGACCTGCGGGGACAGGGGGACAGTGGGGACATGGGGGGATTGGGGACAGTGGGGACAGTGGGGACAGTGGGGACAGTGGGGGATTGGGGACAGTGGGGGATATTGGGGACACTGGGGACATTGGGGACATTGGGGACATTGGGGGGGATTGGGGACATTGGGGGACATTGAGGGGATTGGGGGTATTGGGGACATTGGGGACACTGGGGACATTGGGGGGATTGGGGGTTTGGAGACATTGGGGACACTGGGGACATTGGGGGGGATTGGGGACATTGCGGGGACTGGGGGACATTGGGGACATTGGGGACACTGGGGACATTGGGGGGGATTGGGGACATTGGGGACATGTGGGGACACTTTTGGGGCCACTTTTAGGAACAATTTTAGGGACACTTTTGGGGATTTTTGGGGTCACTTTTGGGGATTTTTGGAGACACTTTTGGGGACATTTTTGGGGACATTTTTGGGGACATTTTTGGGGATTTTGGGGTCACTTTTGGGCACACTTTTGGGGACACTTTTGGGGACAAGTTTGGGAACATTTTTGGGGATTTTTTGGGTCACTTTTGGGGACAAGTTTGGGGACACTTTTGGGGATTTTTGGGGACGCTTTTGGGGATATTTGGGGACATGTGGGAACACTTTTGGGGCCACTTTTAGGGACAATTTTGGGGTCACCTTTGGGGATTTTTGGGGTCACTTCTGGGGTCCCTTTTGGGGACGCTTTTGGGGACAATTTTGGGGACACTTTTGGGGACATTTGGGGACAGTTTTGCGGACAACTTTGGGGACTTTTTTTGGGATATTTGGGGACACTTTTGGGGATAGTTTTGGGGACTTTTTTTGGGATATTAGGGGACACTTTTGGGGACAGTTTTGGGGACTTTTTTTGGGATATTTGGGGACACTTTTGGGAATATTTGGGGATATTTTTGGGGACACTTTTGGGGATTTTTGGGGACCCCTTTGGGAACATTTTTTGGGATTTTGGGGGCCACTTTTAGGGATAAGTTTGGGAACATTTTTGGGGATTTTTTGGGTCACTTTTGGGGACAAGTTTGGGGACACTTTTGGGGATTTCTGGGGACGCTTTTGGGGATTTTTGGGGACACTTTTGGGGACAGTTTTGGGGACTTTTTTTGGGATTTTTGGGATTTTTGGGGACACTTTTGGGGACAGTTTTGGGGACGCTTTTGGGGACATTTTTGGGGACATTTTTTGGTTTTTTTGGGGCCACTTTTAGGGACAATTTTGGGGACACTTTTGGGGTTTTTTGGGGACAATTTTGGGGACACTTTTGGGGATTTTTGGGGTCACTTTTGGGGATTTTTGGGGACACTTTTGGGGACAAGTTTGGGAACATTTTTGGGGATTTTTTGGGTCACTTTTGGGGACAAGTTTGGGGACACTTTTGGGGATTTTTGGGGACACTTTTGGGGATTTTTGGGGTCACTTTTGGGGATTTTTGGGGACATGTGGGAACACTTTTGGGGCCACTTTTAGGGACAATTTTGGGGTCACCTTTGGGGATTTTTGGGGTCACTTCTGGGGTCCCTTTTGGGGACGCTTTTGGGGACACTTTTGGGGATATTTGGGGACACTTTAGCGGACAATTTTGGGGACTTTTTTTGGGATATTTGGGGACACTTTTGGGAATATTTGGGGATATTTTTGGGGACACTTTTGGGGATTTTTGGGGATATTTTTGGGAACATTTTTTGGGATTTTGGGGACCACTTTTAGGGACAAGTTTGGGAACATTTTTGGGGATTTTTTGGGTCACTTTTGGGGACAAGTTTGGGGACACTTTTGGGGATTTCTGGGGACGCTTTTGGGGATTTTTGGGGACGATTTTGGGGACAATTTTGGGGACACTTTTGGGGATTTTTGGGGTCACTTTTGGGGATTTTTGGGGACGCTTTTGGGGACATTTTTGGGGATTTTTGGGGTCACTTTTGGGGATTTTTGGGGACAGTTTTGGGGACAGTTTTGGGGACATTTTGGGGCCACGCGCACCTCCTCGGCCGAGCTCCAGCGCGGGACCCCCAGCGGCCTCCGTGAAGGAAAGCAGCGAGGCCGAGGTCGGGGGAGAGGGCCGGATCCTGGCACAGGTGGGGACAGGTGGGGACAGGTGGGGACAGGTGAGGGACAGGTGTGCCCAGGTGCCCCCAGGTGTATCCCAGGTGTCAGAAGGGAGGAGGTGTCTAGGTGTATCCCAGGTGTATCCCAGGTGTATCCCAGGTGTATCCCAGAACACAGGTGTCCCCAGGTGTGTGGAGTGTATCCCAGGTGTATCCCAGGTGCCCCAGGTGTAGGTGCCCCAGGTGTATCCCAGGTGTATCCCTGTATCCAGGTGTATCCCAGGTGTATCCCAGGTGCATCAGGTGTATCCCAGGTGTATCCCAGGTGTATCCCAGGTGTAACCCAGGTGTATCCAGTGTATCCAGGTGTATCCCAGGTGTATCCCAGGTGTATCCCAGGTGTGCCCAGGTGTATCCCAGGTGTCCCCAGGTGCCCCCAGGTGTGCCCAGGTATCCCAGGTGTATCCCAGGTGTACCCAGGTGTATCCCAGGTGTGCCCAGGTGCCCCCAGGTGTATCCCAGGTGTATCCCAGGTGTATCATCCAGGTGTATCCAGGTGTATCCCAGGTGTATCCCAGGTGTATCCCAGGTGTATCCCAGGTGTATCCCAGGTGTATCCCAGGTGTGCCCAGGTGTATCCCAGGTGTATCCCAGGTGTACCCAGGTGTATCCCAGGTGTGCCCAGGTGTATCCCAGGTGTATCCCAGGTGTATCCCAGGTGTATCCCAGGTGTATCCCAGGTGTCCCCAGGTGTCCCAGGTGTGCCCAGGTGCCCCCCAGGTGTATCCCAGGTGTGTCAGGTGTATCCCAGGTGTATCCCAGTGTATCCAAATTGTATGCAGGTGTATCCCAGGTGTATCCCAGGTGTATCCCAGGTGTGTCCAGGTCCCAGGTGTATCCCAGGTGTATCCCAGGTGCCCCCAGGTGTATCCCAGGTGTCCCAGGTGTGCCCAGGTGTATCCCAGGTGTATCCCAGGTGGTGTATCCCAGGTGTATCCCAGGTGTATCCCAGGTGTACCCAGTCCCCCAGGTGTGGTCCCAGGTGTATCCCAGGTGCCCCCAGGTGTATCCCAGGTGTACCCCAGGTGTATCCCAGGTGTACCCCAGGTGTATCCCAGGTGTATCCCAGGTGTATCCCAGGTGTATCCCAGGTGCCCCCAGGTGTATCCCAGGTGTCCCAGGTGTATCCAGGTGTGCCCAGGTGTATCCCAGGTGTATCCCAGGTGTATCCCAGGTGTATCCCAGGTGTATCCCAGGTGTGCCCAGGTGTATCCCAGGTGTATCCCAGGTGTATCCCAGGTGTATCCCAGGTGCCCCCAGGTGTACCCAGGTGTATCCCAGGTGTATCCCAGGTGTATCCCAGGTGTATCCCAGGTGCCCCCAGGTGCCCCCAGGTGTATCCCAGGTGTATCCCAGGTGTATCCCAGGTGCCCCCAGGTGTATCCCAGGTGTACCCAGGTGTATCCCAGGTGTATCTCAGGTGTATCCAGGTGCCCCCAGGTGTATCCCAGGTGTATCCCAGGTGTATCCCAGGTGTATCCCAGGTGTATCCCAGGTGTATCCCAGGTGTATCCCAGTTGTATCCAGGTGTATCCCAGGTGTATCCCAGGTGTATCCCAGGTGTATCCCAGGTGTATCCCCTCACTCACACGTCGCTCTCCCAGCCCCGCCCCGCCCCCATCAGCTGCTCCAGGAGGCTTTTCCCGCCCTCGCTCGGACTCTCCACCTGTTTTGGGGAGGGGGGAGGGGAGGGGCCAGGTGGGTGTCGATGGGTGTGTCCGCCCCTCCCCCACCCCCCCACGCCCCTCCCCCACCCCCCCACGCCCCTCCCCCACCTGCTCCAGCGCGCTCTCCACCAGGTTCACCAGGGTGGGGCTGGTCCTCACCACGAACCTGTCACCACCTGGGGGGGGAGGGGAGGGGTCAGGGAGGGGGGTTTGGGAGGGGTGGGGGAGGGGCGGACTCACCCCACCCCCTCCCCCATCCCCCGCGCGCGTTTTAGGGGGTGGGGGAGGGGCGCGCGCACCCAGCACGGCGCGGTCCAGGCTGATGTAGGCGGCGACCTTGGTGTGCAGCAGCTCAGGTAACCCTGCGGGGGAGGGGTCAGTGGGGGAGGGTCGGAGGGGGTGGTGGGGGAGGGGGAGGGGTGGGGGAGGGGCTGCGCCATCACCTCCAGCCACTCGGTGGCCCCCAGGTGCCCGAACTCGCCCCCGTCCCAGCTGACGAAGAGGAGGGTGCGGAGCTGGAACCCTGGGTGGGGGAGGGGCGAGGGGAGGGGCTTGGGGGAAACCTTCCCTCCCCCGTGACCCTCCCCGATTTGGAACCCCTTTCCCATTAATTAAAAATGGTAAAAATAATTTAAAAAAAAAAAAAAACCAAAAAAATCTTGAATTTTTTCCTCGTTTTGGGACCCCAAATTTCCCCAGTTTCAGCCCCTCCCTTAATTGGGAACCCCAAAACCCCAAATTCCCCAATTTCAGCCCTCTCCCCAATTTAGCAGTCCTCCCAGACCCCCAAACTCTCCCAATTTCAGCTCCTCCCTAAATTGAATCTCCCCAAATCCCAAATTTCCCACCTTCAGCCCCTCCCCCAAATTTGAACCCCTCCCCATTGATTCCCTTTGGAAATTCTCATTTTGGGAACCCCAAAACCCCAAATTCCCCATTTTCAGCCCCTCCCCCATTTGGGCCCCGCCCCATCTCACCCTCTCGCCAATGGCGCGAAGAACCGCGCCAGCTCCAGCAGGAGGCGGTGCCACGCCGGGCCGCCGCCCCGGGCCCAGCCCAAATGACCACAGCTGGATTGACCACCCACTGGTCACACCCCAAAAGACCACACCCACTGCCCTCATCAGTGACCACACCCCAAAATGACCACACCCAAATGACCACACCCATTGACCACACACCTAAACTGACCACACCCACTGACCACACCCCCACTGACCACACTCCAAATTGACCACACCCACTGACCATCCCCCAAATGACCACACCCCAAATGACCACACCCACTTACCACACCCACTGACCACACACCCAAATGACCACAGCTAGATTGACCACACCCACTGGTCACACCCCAAAAGACCACACCCACTGACCACACCCACTGCCCTCATCAATGACTACACCCCAAAATGACCACACCCCAAAATGACCACACACCCACTGACCACACCCACTGACCACACACCCAAGTGACCACACCCAAATGACCACACCCCCACTGACCACACACCCAAATGACCACACCCACTGTCCACACCCATTGGCCACACCCACCGTCCACACCCCAAAAATACCTCACCCACTGACCACACCCACTGACCACACCTCTGCCCACACCCCAAATGACCATCCCCAAATTGACCACACCCACTGACCACACCCACTGACCACACCCCAAATGGCCACACCCACTGACCACACACCCACTGACCACACACCCACTGACCACATGCACTGACCACACCCAAAATGACCACACCCCAAATGACCACACCCACTGGCCACACCCACTGACCATACCCCAAATGGCCACACGCCAAATGACCTCACCCACTGACCACACCCCCAAATGACCACAGCTAGATTGACCACACCCACTGGTCACACCCCAAATGACCACACCCACTGACCACACCCACTGCCCTCATCAATGACCACACCCCAAAATGACCACACCCAAATGACCACACCCACTGACCACACACCCACTGACCACACACCCAAATGACCACACCCATTGGCCACACCCACCGTCCACACCCCAAAATTACCTCACCCACTGACCACACCCACTGACCACACCTCTGCCCACACCCCAAATGACCATCCCCAAATTGACCACACCCACTGGCCTAACCCACTGACCACACCCATAGTCCACACCCACTGACCACACCCTAAGCTGACCACACCCACTGACCACACCCACTGCCCCATAAGTGACCACACCCCAAAATGACCACACCCAAATGACCACACCCACTGGTCACACCCACTGACCACACCCACTGCCCACACCCCTTTAGCCCCGCCCCCTTTAGCCCCTCCCCCTTTAGCCCCTCCCCCCTTAGCCCCGCCCCCTCTGGCCGCCCTCACTGGGCTCCAGCCGCCCCATAGCGCCCCAAAACGCTGGTGAGGGTCCCGCGCGCCCTCCCCGGCTCAGCTGCAGCCGCCGCCCCGGGGAAAGAGCAGCGACCCCGGCAGCCAGCGGGGGGCGGAGGCCCAAAACCTGCGGGGGAGAGGGGTTAGCGAGGACCCCAAAATCCCGGAATGGGGAGGGGGCCCCCCAAAATCCTGAAATGGGGAGGGGAGCCCCCCAAAATCCTGGGATGGGGAGGGGACCCCCCAAAATCCTGGGATGGGAAGGGGGACCCCCAAAATCCTGGGATGGGGAGGGGGCCCCCTAAAATCCTGGGATGGGGAGGGGGCACCCCAAAATCCTGCAGGGGGGAGAGGGGGGGTTAGGGGGGACCCCCAAAATCCTGGGATGGGGAGGGGGCCCCCCCAAAATCCTGAAATGGGGAGGGGGCCCCCCAAAATCCTGGAATGGGGAGGGGACCCCCCAAAATCCTGAAATGGGGAGGGGACCCCCCAAAATCCTGGAATGGGGAGGGGACCCCCAAAATCCTGAAATGGGGAGGGGACCCCCAAAATCCCGGAATGGGGAGGGGGCCCCCCAAAATCCTGGAATGGGGAGGGGGCCCCCAAAATCCTGGGGTGGGGTTGGGGGGGAGCCCAAAATCCGGGAATTTGGAGGAGGGGGTTTGGGGGACCCCAAAATTTTGGAATGAGAGTTTGGGGGAGCTTCAAGGATTTGAGGGGGGTCCCAGAATTTGGGGTCCCCGATTTTGGGGAGGGGTCGCAGGTTTTGGGGGTGATTTTGGGGAAGATTTTAGGGGGATTTTGGGGGTGATTGTGGGCAGATTTTTGGGTGATTTCGGGGTGATTTTGGGGTGATTTTGGTCAATTTTGGGCAGGTTTTGGGGTGATTTTTGGGGTGATTTTTGGGGTGATTTTGGGTGTGATTTTGAGGTGAATTTGGGATGATTTCGGGGTGATTTTGGGGCGATTTTGGGGGTGATTTTCGGGTGATTTGGATTAATTTTGGGCAGATTTTGGGATGATTTCGGGGTGATTTTGGGATGATTTCGGGGTGATTTTGGGGGTGATTTTCGGGTGATTTGGGTTAATTTTGAGCAGGTTTTGGGGTGATTTTTGGGGTGATTTTTGGGATGATTTTGGGTGTGATTTTGAGGTGAATTCGGGATGATTTCGGGGTTATTTTGGGGGTGATTTTGGGGGTGATTTTGGAATCGTTTTGGGGTGATTTTGGGGCGATTTTGGGATGATTTCGGGGTGATTTTGGTGTGATTTTGGGGTGATTTCGGGGTGATTTGGGGGAAGATTTCGAGGAGATTTTGGGGGTGATATTTGGGATGATTTCAGGGTGATTTTGGGGTGATTTCGGGGTGATTTTGGGATGATTTTAAGGTGATTTGGGTTAATTTTGGGCAGGTTTCAGGGTGATTTTGGGCAGGTTTCAGGGTGATATTTGGGGTGATTTTAGGATGATTTTGTGTGTAATTTTTGGATGGTTTGGGGGTGATTTTGGGGTGATTTTGGGTGTGATTTTGGGATGATTTCTGGGTGATTTTGGGGTGATTTTGGGGTGATTTTGGGGAGATTTCTGGGGTGATTTTGGGGGTGATTTTGGGATGATTTTGGGTGTGATTTTGAGGTGAATTCGGGATGATTTCGGGGTGATTTTGGGATGATTTTGGGTTGATTTTGGGGCGATTTCAGGGTGATTTTGGGGGTGATTTTAGGACGATTTTGGGATGATTTGGGGGTGATATTTGGGGTGATTTTGGGATGATTTGGGGGTGATTTTGGCTGGTTTGGGGGTGATTGGGCCCCTCACCGCAGCAGCCTCTTGGCCGTGTTGGCGCTGATGGGGTGGGCGGGGATCAGGGCACCCCGGGGGCCCAGGGGCGCGGCCGCTGAAGGAGGGGAACCCCGGCTGAAGGGTCCCCAAACCGTCCTGCACCTGCGGGACACGTCACACCCAAATATCACCCAAAATGCCCCAAAATATCCCAGAATATCCCAAGTGCTTCAAAGAATCACAGATCTCTTCAAGAATACAAATGTCCCAAAGTATTCAGAAGTAAAGAATTTCTAAAATGCACCCAAGAATGACTGTAGTACTCTTCAGAATGACAAATTCAAAGATTCCCAAGATAGTCCCAAATTCCAAAGTATCCCCGGCAGGTCATACTATGGAAGTCAGAACCCCAAAGATGCCCAAGATTCCTGAAATGTTCCCAGAATGTCAGATGTCTAAAATTCTCAGTATCCAAAGTACCTCAAGATATCACAAGATGCCAAGATGCACTTAAAATATTTAGATATCTTCAGATGTCACAAATACTTTAAAATCTCAGAATTCCAAAATGTCCAAAATATCCCAGGCGGTCATACTTGGACAGTCACCTCAAATATCCCAAGAATGTCCAAAATGCACCAAAGAATATCCCAAATGCCCTCAAGATATCCCAAAAATGTTCAAAATTCCCAAATGTTCAAATACCCAAAATATCCCAAATATCAAAGTATCTCAGACAGGTCCTACCTTGGAAGTCACACCAAATACCCCAAAATATCCCAAAATATCCCAAAATACCCTCAAAATATCCCAAAATATCCAAAATATCAAAAATATCCCAAAATATCCCAAAATATCCCAAAATATCCCAAAGATCCTGGACCTCGGGACACGTCAAAACCCCCAAACACCCCAAAATACACTAAAATATCCCAAATCCCTCAAAATATCCCAAAATATCCCAAAATACCCAAAATGTCCCAAAATCACCCCAACCCCAAATTCTGAAACTCCCAGTTCCCCAAATTCCCCAAATCCCCCAAATCTCCCCAATCCCCAAAATCCTCCCCAAACCACCAAATCCCCAAAATCCTCCCAATCCTCCCAAGATCCTTTCAGATCCCCATTCCCAAATCCCCAAGTCCTAGTCCAATCCCGGTCCCCACAGACCAAATCTTAAATCCCCATCTCCAAGTCATTCCTTCAGACCCCCATTCTCCCAAGGCCACCCAGTCCCCAATCCATCCCCAAGCCTCTTGGACCATCTCCAACACCAGCCCATCCCCCAAGTCAGTTCACATCTCCAGTCACCCAGGCCCCCAAGTCCATCCGTCATGAGCAAGTCTTCGATCCAGGTTCAGTCTTTCGGACCCCATCGTCCATCCCCAGGTTCATCATCCCAGGTTCAGTTCAAGTCCACCCCCAGGTTCCCCCTAAGTCCCCCAGTTTCCCAAGATCACCACCATCCCCCATCCCCATAGACACCAGTTCCCCAAAGTCCACCAATCCCTTCAGACCCCCAGCCTCCAACCCATCCCCCGCTCCTCCCCATCCGTACCGTCACCGCCGTGTCCCCGCCAGCGCGGGTCCCCGCCGCCGCCCAGTCCCGGGGTCGGAACGCAACACCCCCGCCCCCGCCCCCGCCGCGGCGGCCACCTGCGCCCCAAAATCCGGGCTGGGGGTCCCCGCCCCTAAATTTGGGATCAGGAGTCCCCCTTTCCCCCTCCCCATCCCTTAAATTTGGGATCCAGGGTCCCCCCCTCCCCTCCCCCCTACCCCAAATTTGGGATCAGGTCCCCCTTTCCCCTCCCCCATCCCCAAATTTGGGATCGGGGTCCCCCTTTCCCCTCCCCACCCCTAAATTTGGGATCGGGGTCCCCCTTTCCCCTCCCCCACCCCCAAATTTGGGATCGGGGTCCCCCTTTCCCCTCCCCCACCCCCAAATTTGGGATCAGGTCCCCTCCCCCATCCCCAAATTTGGGATCCCCCCTCCCCCACCCCTAAATTTGGGATCAGTCCCCTTTCCCCTCCCCCACCCCTAAATTTGGGATCGGGGTCCCCCTTTCCCCCCCCCATCCCCAAATTTGGGATCGGGGTCCCCCTTTCCCCTCCCCCCATCCCCAAATTTGGGATCGGGGTCCCCCTTTCCCCTCCCCCATCCCCAAATTTGGGATCGGGGTCCCCCTTTCCCCCCACCCCAAATTTGGGATCAGGGTCCCCCTTCCCCCTCCCACCCCTAAATTTGGGATCAGGGTCCCCTTTCCCCTCCCCACCCCTAAATTTGGGATCGGTCCCCTTCCCCTCCCCACCCCAAAAATTTGGGATCAGGGTCCCCCTTTCCTCCCCACCCCCAAATTTGGGATCAGGGTCCCCCTTTCCCTCCCCCACCCCTAAATTTGGGATCAGGGTCCCCTTTCCCCACCCCCAAATTTGGGATCGGGGTCCCCCCCATTCCCCTCCCCCACCCCTAAATTTGGGATCAGGTCCCCCTTCCCCTCCCCCACCCCTAAATTTGGGATCAGGGTCCCCCTTTCCCCTCCCCCACCCCTAAATTTGGGATCAGGGTCCCCTTTCCTCCCCACCCTAAATTTGGGATCAGGGTCCCCTTTCCCTCCCCACCCCTAAATTTGGGATCAGGGTCCCCCCTTTCCCTCCCCCACCCCCAAATTTGGGATCGGGGTCCCCCTTTCCCCTCCCCCCCCACCCTAAATTTGGGATCAGGGTCCCCCTTTCCCCTCCCCATCCTAAATTTGGGATCAGGGTCCCCTCCCCTCCCCACCCCCAAATTTGGGATCAGGGTCCCCCTTTCCTCCCCCATCCCCAAATTTGGGATCAGAGTCCCCCTTTCCCTCCCCCACCCTAAATTTGGGATCAGGGTCCCCCTTCCCTCCCCCACCCCCAAATTTGGGATCAGGGTCCCCCTCCCTCCCCCACCCCTAAATTTGGGATCAGGGTCCCCCCCCCCACCCCTAAATTTGGGATCAGGGTCCCTTTCCCCTCCCCACCCCCTGATTTGGGATCAGGATCCCCCTTTCCCCTCCCCACCCCCAAATTTGGGATCAGGGTCCCCCTTCCCCCCATCCCCAAATTTAGGATCAGGGTCCCCCTTCCCCTCCCCCATCCCCAAATTTGGGATCAAGGGTCCCCCTTCCCCTCCCCACCCTAAATTTGGGAT
>JAREIS010002355.1:0-11811 GCA_030060385.1 Muscicapa striata striata | reverse complement strand
GGGCGCGGGAGCGGCGGATGGGCGGGGACACCGGTTTGGGAGCCCGGGAGGCGCGGCTTCCCTGAGCGGAGCGAGAGAGAGAGCCCCAGAAGGGCAAAGCGGAGCCCGGAGGGGACCCTGGCATTGCCGGACCCGGCGGGGGTGCTGGGCTGGAGGGCGCACGGCCGGGAAGGTTCGGGGTCCCGGAAGCGGCAGTGGCTGCTCCCAGCATGAGCCCAGTTGCTCCCCCATATTCCAGTTTCGGGCACCCCAGGATGAGCCCAGTCACTCCCAGCCATTCCATATTTCACTTTCTGTTCTACTCCCAGTTCCCCATGGTCACCGAAACTGAGGGAAACCAAAAACATCCAAAACTATCTCTCTCATGTAAAAAAGAATCATTCCATGACACTCCATTTTTAGGAGATTTTCAGATCTTTTATACAGTCAGTAGTCATAGAAATGAATTGGGTCAGTGTTTATTGGTCTCAAGTTGCAAATACTCACTTCCTAATATTTGGTCTCCTTTAGATCCAGATTTCTTTCCCTTCTGATGTTAATTAGTTCTTCATTCCCTGATTTTATCAGTCTTTCAGAGGAGATGTCTGTAACCTTGCCAGAGGCACAGTCTTGTTACTGATGTTCTGTTAATGGCCGCTGATGGCCCTTGAGCATTCCAGCTGCTCCCAGTGTGTTGATGTGTTGAGTTCATCAGACCCCACCTGGTGCAACAATGCCCTGCAAAGAAACTTAAATTTTTTAGGCAAGGCAAACAAAAAACCTTGATTAAAATTACTGTAAAAGTTTTAAACAGATACCTTTTCCAACTCCACTTTGGTCCAGTGTGTCTCAGCCTCCCAGTTGTCCCTAGCACAGTCCCAGTCACTCCCAGTACTATCCCAGTATGAGTCAGTATGATGCCAGTCTCTGCCAGTAGGCCCCAGTAACTCACACTTGCCCTTTGGAAATGCAGAACTCCACAGCTGAGCCCAGTCACTCCCAGTCATTCCCTTTTATGATGCAGCTTGCACCCAGCAGGGTCCCAGTTGCTCCCACTTCTTTCCATTTTCCTCCAGTGTGTTCCCAGTTCTCCCAGTTGCGCCAGTACAGTCCCAGTCTCTCCCAGTATGAGGGAAGTGGCCCCCAGTGTGATCCCAGTTTCTCCCTGTCAATGCCAGCATGACCCCAGTAGCCTCCAGTATAATCCCTGTGACTCCCTGTCTCTCCCAGTATATCCCAGTCACCCCCAGCATGCTGCCAGTCCCTCTCACTTCTTCCCAGTTGCTTTCAGCATGATTCCAGTTGTTCACAGCCACTCCCAGTCCATCCCAGTATGATTCCAGTCACCCTCACTATGATCCCAGTCTCACCCAGCATGGACCCAGCTGCTCTCACTGTGATCCCAGGATGATCCCAGTTGCTGCCAGAATAGTTCCAGTTGTTCCCAGTTCCTCCCAGGATGATCCCTAGAACAGCCCCAGTCTCTCTCAGCATTGTCCCACTATCTCCCAGTTGCCCCCAGTGTGGTTCCAGTCCCCCCAGTATGGTTACAGACACTCTCATTATATCCCAGTTGCCCCAGTAAGGTTCCAGTTACCTCAGAATTATGCCAGTCTTTCCCAGTTACTCCACTTGTCTCCAGCCTGATCCCAGTTTCTGTCAGTGTCCCGTACTCCTAGTTGCTCCCAGTATGATCCCTGTTATGGCCTCAGTCCCCTCAGCATGGTTCCAGGACCTTCCAGTTGATTCCAGTTGCTCCCTAAGTGTCCACATTTTCCTCCCAACATGGGCCCAGTAGCTCCCAGTCACTCTCAGTCAGGTTCCATTAGTGGCTAGCACTTTTCTTGTAACTCCCAGTCTGATTGCAGTGTGATCCCAGTCATTCTCAGATATTCCCAGTCCTATTCCAGTCATTCCCAGTACAATCCCAGCTAGTTCCAATAGGATCCCAGTATGACTCTGACATGGGCACAGCTGCTCCCATTATCATCCAGTGTGGTTCCAGTTGTTCCCATTCCCCCTCACTGTGGTTTCAGTCTCTCCCAGTGCATCCCAGTTTCTGCCAGTATGTTTCCAGTCCCTTCCAGTTGTCCTCAGCTGCTTCCAGACTGATCCCAGTTTCTCACAGCCTCTCCCATTCACCCTCAGTGGAGTGCCAGTTGCTGCCAGTATGATCCAGTATGATCCCAGTATTTCTGAGCATGATTCCTGGTGTTCCCAGTTCTTCCCAGTGTGATTCCAGTTGTCCCCACTTGCCCCAGCACAGTCCCAGTCACTCCATAGATGATCCCAGTCCCTCTCAGCATGGTCCCAGTCATGCCCAGTTCTCCCAGTACAGAGTAGTAGCTCCCATTGACTCCCAGTGTCCCTCAGTATAGTCCCAGTTCTCCCCAGCATAGTCCTGTTTTTTCCCAGTGTGGTTCCAATCACTCCAGGAAGGTCCCAGGCACTCCCAGTAGATCCCAGTTTCCCTGAACATGCTCCCAGTCATTCCCAGTCACTCCCAGTGTCCCCAGGAAGGTTCCAGTTACCCCAGTACAGCCCAGTCCCTCCCAGTGGTGCCACCTCTGGATCCCCCACCCCTCTCTGCGTTCCCGGATCTCCCGAGAGAGGAGCCCCAAGGGCTGGAAGTCGCCCCCAGGGTTCCCAGCAAGCCCCAGTTTGGATCTGCAGCCCCCAGTTTTCCCAGTTTCCCTCTCCTTTTCCCCAGGCCGGGTTCCCCCGGCCCCAGCCAGTGGGAGCAGCCGAGAGCCCGCGCTGCCCATCCCGACCTGTCGGCTCCATCCCGCTCCTCCCGCGGGCTGCGAGGGGCTTTGGAACGGGCACCGAGGGTGTCGCTGCTGCTGGGGAGGAGGAGGAGGGGATGGAGAGGAAAGACAAAGGGGGATCAAGAAAAAAGAGGGAGGAAGAAGGTCAAGCGCTCCCTGAATTCACAGGTCCCCCATCCATGGGACCATCGCCCCTGCAGGTGACCGGGAGTGGGAGCTCAGCCCCAGATATCCGAGGATGTTCCTGGGTTGGGTTTTTTCAAGGGATGTTTGGAGAATGCAGAACTCCAGAGCAGAGCAGAAAATGCCCTTGGGGGGACACTGGGGGGTCCCGGTGGCGGCTGCCAGCAGAGGCAGCCTGGAGGAGCAGAGCCCTGTGTCCCCAGGACCCCAAAGTGGGGGAGCCCAGAGAGGGGGAGCGCTGCCATTGGCGGGACCCTCAACAGCCTGGAGAGGGGCAGGGGGACTCCTTGGACCCCTGCACCCAAAGCAGAGAATAAGGGGAGAAGGGACCCCAAAATCCCCCAGCATCCCTAAATGGGGAAAGGGAAGAGGGGGAGCTTTTCTGATTCCTGGGACTCCCAGCAGCCTGGGGAGGGCAGGCACCGAGTAGATGGGGGACCCCAATACAAGAGTGACCCCAGCAGCTGGGACAGGGGAACCCCCAAACACCAAAGGGAGGGACCATTCCCAGGAACTGCTGGGAGGCATTTTCAGGGCTGAGTGTTGGTGTTTGGGAGATTTTGATGGACCCCAGGTGCCTGGACTTCTAGAGATGGACTTGGGCAGGAGGAACCCCCAACACAACGCAGTCATCCCTTGTTTTCCCCAAACCAGGATTTCCCCTTTGCCAAGCCTTGGCCTGACAGAGGAGGAGGAGGCTGCGAGGAAGAGGAAGATGGCCCAGGAGCCCCAGGCAGGTGAGGAGGAAGTCAGTGCCCCTTTCCCTCTGTCCTGCTCCATCTCCCAGCCCAGCACGGCCCCGGCTGCAGGAGAGCCCCCGCTGCCGGCGCCGTCCTGCCGGGGACGTGCTGGGGGATCTCCTTCCCCTTCCCTCTGGCACGGAGGCAAATCCCATCCTCTCCTTGTCCTTCCTCACCCAGACAAGGAGCTGAGCACGGAGACCAGGGAGGACAAATCCCGCGGCAGAACCTCGTGGAAGAGGCCGTTTGCAGCGGCTCCACGGCGCAGGAATCCAACGGGAGGAAAAGCGCGCAGATCCCGCACCAGGAGGGGCTGCAAACGCAGATCACGGGGATCTGAGGAGGAAAGACCCAGCCTGGGCCGGGCAGGCGGCCGGAGATGGAGCCAGAGCTCGGACCTGGTGGTGCATGAGCAGCTTCGTGATGGGGAGAAGCCCCACAAGTGCTCGGAGTGTGGGAAGAGCTTCAGATGGAGGTCCCTCCTGATCCACCACCAGAGGATCCACACTGGGGAGAGGCCCTACGAGTGTGGGGAGTGTGGGAAGAGGTTTCAGACCAGAGGCAATCTCCTCCTGCACCAGCGCACGCACACAGACGAGAAGCCCTTCCGCTGCCCTGAGTGCAGGAAGGGCTTCAGGCAAAACTCCCACCTCATCTCCCACCGGCGCATCCACACCGGGGAAAAGCCCCACGAGTGTGAGGAGTGTGGGATGAGCTTCAGGCAGAGCTCCAACCTGATCAGCCACCAGAGGATCCACACTGGAGAGAGGCCCTACAAGTGTGAGGAGTGTGGGAAGGGCTTCAGGCAGCGCAACCATTTGATCAGCCACCAGTACATCCACACTGGGGAAAGGCCCTACAAGTGTGGGGACTGTGGGAAGGGTTCACCAAAGGATCCACACTGGGGAGAGGGGCCGTTCTAAGTGTGGGGAAGAGGTTTCCCTGAAGTCTGAACCAAAGGATCCACACTGGGGAGAGGCCCTACGAGTGTTCTGAGTGTGGGAAGAGGTTTCACCAAGTCTGACCTTGTCATCACTACCAGACACACACAGAGGAGAGGCCCTACGAGTGTTCTGAGTGCGGGAAGGGCTTCAGGAAAAACTCCCACCTCATCACCCACCGGCGCATCCACACCGGGGAGAGGCCCTACGAGTGTGAGGAGTGTGGGAAGAGCTTCTCCCAGAGCTCAGCCTTGACCCAACACCAACGGAGGCACCGGTAAGGGAAGCCCTGTGAGTTCCCTGAGTGTGGGAAGAGCTTCGTGCGCTGCTCCAACTCCATCTCCCATTGCAGGAGGCACATTGGGCAGAGCCCTGGTGACCCACATTCCCTGGGGTACATGTTGGGGAGACACCTGGATGGTTATCCTTTTGTTTTGGTCTTAATTTTTGTCTCTCCTTCATCTCTTTGTGCTCCAAAAACCAAGAGGGATCAATCTGTCACCTCAAAACCATTAAATTCCACTGAAAACACCTCAATTTTGACTCAAAAGGTCTCAATCCAACTTCAAAGTGCCTTGTTCCCTCCTCAAAACAATTCAATCCCACACGAACCTTCCTGGATTCCAGAGCCGCCGGGGTGAGAAGAGGTTGGAAGGAGACTGGGAGAAGTGGGATCTAAATTTGGAGTGGTGGGATTGGGATTTTGTGGGGCTGGCTGGGTGGGATGTGTTTGATAGTAAATAAAACTTTGACCATTCCTGATTTTTGTCCCATTCTCTTTCAGTCAGTTCCAGTTCTGTTTGCAGTGGCACCTTCTCAGCTGATTGTGTTTGTGTCCTCCTTTCTCTCCTGCCTCTCTCTGCCTGCTCTGTTTCTCTCTCAGGGTCTCCCTTGACCCAGGGCAGCTCCCACCAAAGACCCTGCCCTGATTCAATTCCCAGTGCAGGAGCTGCAACAGCCATGGGTGAAGTTCTGAAGGCTGGCAGTGAAATGTCCCTGTAAGATCTTGCTGCACTTGGCTTTTGGCCCCTTGTGAAGAGCTTTGCCTTCAAGGGCAGGAACATCTTTTCCTGGCTGGGAACTGGAATTCCAGAGCCTGGCAGTGTGAGCCATGCAGGGCCATGCAGACTGGGATCATGGGGGCTGGGATCACATGGGCTGGGATCCTCCAGACTGGGACTGCACAGACTGGGACCAGATGGATCAGGGCCATGCAGGCTGGGATTGTACAAACTGGGATCACATGGACTGTGATTGTACAAACTGGGATCACACAAACTGGGATTGTACAAACTGAGATCAAATGGACCAGGATGGCTGCACCAGAACGATGCAATGTGAGGTGGTCCCGCCCTACCCAGAGGTCCCTCCCAGTCCTGCCCAGTCCTGTGTGGGGGCACAGCCAAAACTCCCCACAGTGAATGTGGAGGTCCGAAAGGGCTCCCTGTGCCGGTCTCCGTCCTGTTCCCGGTCTCGGTCTCAGTTTGGAGCAGTCCTGGAGCCTTCTGATGCTGATTCCAGTCCCGATCGGAATCTTGATTCCTGAGTGGTTTTGATATCTGTCTCGTTCTTGGTTTCGTGGTGGCACCAGTCTCAGTGCCAGTGCAGGTTCCAGTGTCGATCTTGGTCTCAATTTTTGTCTTGGTCTCTGATCCAAGTACTGGTTCTGCTGCCTGTGTTGATCCCGGTGTGCTTTCCATGTCAATCTCGGTTTTGGACCCCGTCCTGCAGAGGTGCCAGTCTCGCTTGTGGTGCTGGTGCTGCTCCAAATCTCGGTCCCAGAGTTCACCCAGTGCCGGTGCTGGTCCCGCTCCCAAGGCAGTCATGGAGCGCTCGCAGGGCCGGGCTGGTCCCAGTGTCCATCATCGTCTCAGACTTGGTCCCAGTGCCAGTTCTGGGGATGGTTTTGCTCTCAGTCCGAGTCCCAGTGCCCGTCTTGAAGAGGTGCCAGTCTCAGTTCCGGTGTTGGTTCTGGTCCCAGTCTTCATCTTGGTCCTGGTTCCGAGACCGGTCTTGGTACCTGTCCCAGGGCATTTTATTGATAATTGAGAGAGAGACAGGGACTACTGACTCATGATCAGAATCCAAATTTATTGTGAGCTACGTTTGCTTATACACCATCTTTAGGAAGGCAGTGCTTTTTGACTACATTCATTGGGTTAAACATCACCCAGACAAACTTCACATTTCTCCTTATTTAGTTCAATCTTTCCTGTTGCCAGTCTTGATCCAATCTTCTTGTGATCGTCAAAGTTCTGTTCTTGCCAGGGCGTCCTGGTTATCAAACTGCAAATGCCAATTAAATCCACAGCACTCTCTGTCTCAGCTTCCACAGTGCTGGTCTCAGTCTGGGTCCGATAGCAGTGCCAGTCTCGGTGCTGGTGCCGGTTCTGTTTTCAGTCTTGGACTTTATGTCGGTCTTGGTCTCGGTTTTAGAGAGGTCCCAGTTCCAGTGCTGGTACCAGTGTTGGTGTTTTTCCCAGAGTGCTCCCAGTGCCAATCTCAGTCTCGGTTCTGGTGTCGGAGAGCTGCCAGTCTTGGTTTTTGTACCGGTGCCAGTGCTGGTTCTGGTGCTGCTCTCAGTCTCAGTCCTGAGTTCTCCTGGTACCATTGCCGGTCCCAGAGCAGCCCTGGATCTCTCCTGGTGCCTGTCCCAGTGTCGGTGCTGGTCCCAGTCTTGGTCCCAGTGCCAATTCTGGGGCTGGTTTCAGTCTCAGTCTCTGTCCCAGCCTTAGTTCCAGTTCTGGAGCGGTGCTGGTCTCAGTTCTGGTGTCGGTTCTGTTCCCAGTCTTGGTCTCTGTAGTGAATGGGCCAGGAGACCAGCTCCTTTTTCAAGGCCTTTATTGAAAATCAGCTCTGGCTGGGGCCCGAGGGGTCGCGCACAGCGCCGCTGCTCCCGATGGACGATGCGGAGGAGGAGGAGGAGTTCAGCTTTGCTGTGCAGCAGAGCCAGGGCTGCCATCCTTGGGAGAGTCCCCAGGGAGACATTTGGTGGCTCTTGGTCTAGGGGTGTCATGCCGGCTGAGTGCTGCTCACGTCATGGCCACAAGGGGAAAAAGCTCTGGTTGGTGATTTCATCTTCTTCACTGTGTTCTCAACCTGGGACTACCAGTTTTTAGCCTTAGATGTTATACTGGCTGGTTGTTTTTAGGGGTTTTTAGCACTGAATGCTATCCCATGAGCACTTGCTGTCGCGCGCCATTTTGGAGGGGGCAGTGGAGGTGGGCGTGGATGCAAGAGTAGATACTGGGACAGGGGAAGGGACAAACAGCTGGGAGCATTAACAATTTACAAAGGCATAAAACATTAACAATAAATAGTCAACACAAACATCAATTATAGTCAACTGGGCAGGCACACATCAACACCAACAACTGCTGGGTAGACACCTTGTAGGGAAACACTTGCATTTGGGGATTTATTCCCCACAGACTCTGTCTCCATTCTCATTTTGGTCTCATTCTTGGTGCTGTTGCCAGTTCTGGTGTAGGTCTTGGTCTTGGTCCCAAAAATTTTAGGCCCATTTCGGTAATATTATACCCAACTGGGCAGTTTTAGTATGGATTTTTGGCCCCTTTTGGTCAATGTTAGGCCAATTTGGGTGATTTTAGTCCCCCTTTGTGTGCATTTGGGTCCCTTTGGCTGATTTAAGGCCAAATCCAGTGGATTAAGGCTGCATTTGAGGCCCTTTTTTGGTGATTTTAGGCCTAACCAGCCCTTTTAGAACTGTGTGGCCCTTTGGCCCCACCCCCTCCTTTCACAGTTCCCGCCCTTTTCTTGCCCCGCCCATTTCCCCTCGGTTTCTGCCCATTTATTTGCCCCGCCCATTTATATTCACAGCCCCTGTCAATCATTATCCCGTCCCCTCTCATTTGCACTGACCCCTTGTGTTCGCCCCGCCCTTTTCCCCTCAAGGCCCCGCCCATCTCTTGGCGCATCCATTCCGCGCATGCTCAGAACACCCGGAAGTGCTTCCTGTGCGCCGCCATCTTTACTCCTGGTCCCCTGTCCCGGCTCCAGCGTGTCCGAGAGCTGCGGTGGGGCTGGAGGGTTTCTGTAGGGTTGCTATTGGGGATCTATAGGGGACTGGCGGGGCTTTACACCTCTGGGTGTTTCCTGGGGTTCTGCAAAGGAGATTTGGGGGCTCAGCGGGGTCCCTAAAGGGACTCTGGGCAGTCTGTAAGGCGTCTGTAGGGGACTGGGGGGTCTGAGGGTTTCTGTAGGGGATTTAGGGGGCTCTGGGGGATCCCTAAAAGCGTTCTGGGATGTCTCTAGTGGCCCTTTATGGGATGTGTAGGGGATCTGGTGGAGCCTGTATCGGTTCCTGGAGGGTCTGGGAGGGGTCTCAGGGTCTCTAGAGGGGAATTTTGGGGTTCTGAAAGGGAATTTCTGGGAATTTTGGGCTCTGTCCAGGCAGTTCTTGGAGTCCCTATATGAAATGTTGTAGTTCCTTTTGAGAATTTTTGGGAATTTTGGGGTCCTTAAAGGGAATTTTTGAATAATCAAAGGGGATTTCATAGTGCTTATAGGGAGTTTTTGGGAATTTGGGGCCCTATATTGAGAATTTTTAGAAATATGGTGTCTCCACTGGAATTGGTTTTTTCAAATTTTGTGTCCAAACATAGGAAATTTTAGGTTTCTATTGGGAATTTTTGAAATTTTGGGGTCCTCAAATGCAATTTCGGAGGATCCCACAGGAAAATATTTGGGGTCTCTATAGACAAACTTGGGTCCAAATATGGGAGGTTTAGTTTCTCTAGAGGAAATTTTTGGCATCTCCTTAGGGAATATTTATGAATTCAGGGCCCAAATGTGGGAATTTGTGGGAGGGAATTTTGGGTGCTGAAATATGGCAGTGAACAGCTGGCATGAAGCCTATGAGACCCAGGGCTCTGATTTTAGGGTGATTTTGGCTCCTTGGGGAGGTTTCAGGCCAGTTTGGGTGTGTTTAGGTCCATTTGGGTGCTTTTAGGAAAAACCGGGCACTTTCAGGGTTGATTTTCCAGGCATCGGGGAGATTGAAGGGTGATTTTGGGCCAGTTGTGTGGGTTTTTAATCAGTTTGGGAAATTTTAGACCACTTGGATAGATTTTAACCCCATTTGGGTGATTTTAGGCCAAACCATGTGAGGATACAGGGTGGATTTATGCGCCTTTGTCTGTTTTAAAGCTAAACCTGACCAATTTTAGGATGAATTTTAGGCCCCTTTGGACAATGTTAGACCCATTTAGATGATTTTAGACCCCTTTGTGCAGATTTGAGGCTCATTTGGCTGATTTTAGGCCAAACCTGGTGGATTGAGGCTGCATTTGAGGCTCTTTATTGGTGATTTTAGGCCAAACTGGATCCTTTTAGGACCACCCCTTTCCCCTCCCAGTTCCCGCCCTTCCCTTGACCCCGCCCCTTTCCCCTCACAGTTCCTGCCCTTCCCTTGGCCCCGCCCCTTTCCCCTCACAGTTCCCGCCCTTCCCTTGGCCCCGCCCCTTTCCCCTCACGGTTCGCGGTTCCGAACGGGGGAGGAGGAGGAGGGAGGGAGGAAGAGGCGTGTCACTGTCTGTGGGGTCTCCTGACCTTGAGATCACCCACAACAGGACATTTTGTGGTTTAGTGTCCAAGTTTTCCCAGCTCGAGCACCGAAGAAGAGTCAGGAGCCATTTTCTGAAGTTTCCAAGGTTGTTTATTCTTTCTTCTCTAAGGAATTCTTTCTCTAACTAACAGTTCTGTCCAGCACGTCGATCCAAGGCACACTGCCTGCCCTTGGGGCAGGACTTATCTTTTATACTATAAATTATGTACCTAATGTTTACAATTACTTTCCAACACATGGCACCTTTATTACACTGTCCAACTTTGTCCCAAACCAATCCAGTGATGCCATCCTGACCCAAAGATGGATGGCATGAAGAAGAAGAAAGAAAAGACATACCACGCCCAAAATCCTCCATCTTAGCTTTAAACCCCCTAATGTAAACATTTCTAAAAATTCACTTTTCTACCTTCTAACAATCTAATTTATACTCTACTTATTTTTTGCGACTTGTAATTCTTCCTGCAATGTTGGTAATTTTTCCCAGGGGCTCAAATCCAGTCCCCAGGGGTCCTGGGCACTTTGCCAGGCCCTCTGAGCCCCCTGCCTGGGGGTCTTGAGGCATCCAGGGAAGCCAGGGGAACACCCTGGACTCCACAAAAAAACAGCCAAAATCGGCCCCAAATCAGGCAAAATCACCCCAAACCCAGCCAAAATCAGCCCCAAACCAGCCCAAAGTCACACTGGATACCCATCAAAACATCACCCCAAAATCTCACAAAAATCCCCAAAAATCTGCCAAAAACTCCAAATCCCCTGGGGATGGGGCCATTCCTGGGGGATCCCAGGATTTGGGGCCATTCCAGGGGTGGGATCATGTGACTCCATTAACCCCATCGATCCCCCATCAATCCCCCATTAACGCCACAAATCCCCCATAACCCAGGTTATAGGATCACTCAGGCTGTGGGGAGGGCAGGGGGCCATTCCAGGGTCTGGGGCCATTCCCAGGGTAATCCCAGGGTTTGGGGCCATTCCCAGGCTGGGATCATGCCCAGGGGGGATGTAGGGCAGTTCCCCCCCAGGTGTGGCAGCATCTGGGGCGGCTGCACCAGCAGCGGCATCCCCTGAGGAGAGACCCCAAAACAGCCCAAAGTTACCCCAAAGCACAGAGAGAAACCCCACAGCTGCCCCCATAACTCACAGCCTCTGTTCCCTGTGCCCCCTTGTCCCGTTCCTGTTCCTGCTCCACCAACGTTCCCTTCATCTTGGCCGCGATGTCCGAGTCCGTCTTGGTGAACTGGATCCTCTGCAACGGCACTTCCACATTTTGGGGTTTCTGAGGGGTTTGGGGGTGATTTGGTGGGAGTTCCAAGAGGCATTTTGGGGTTTCTGAGGGTTTGGGGGCAATTTGGTAAGGTTCAAGAAGGGATTTGGGGGTTTCTGAGGGATTTGGGGTTTTCTGAGGGATTTCTGGGGGATTGGGGGATTTCCAGGAGGGATTTTGGGGTTCCAAAGGATTTTGGGAGGTTCCAGGAGGCATTATGGGGTTTCTGAGGGATTTTGGAGGTGATTTGGGGAATTTCCAGCAGGGATTTGGGGGTTTCTGAGGGATTTTGAAGAGGATTTTGGGGGTTTTGAGGGATTTGGGGATTTCTGAGGGATATTTGGGG
>JAREIS010002354.1:0-12658 GCA_030060385.1 Muscicapa striata striata | reverse complement strand
GGGTTTGTATCTTGAGCGATTGCCTTGTCACTCCTCACACAGAACACTCTGCTCCTACGTTTTCTGCTCAAAAAACACGTCTGGGACGTGCAGTTTTCTTCTAAACCCTCTCTACCTTAGCAGTCTTTTCTGCTTCTTGTAAGAGTTCCAAACACTCTTTTAACTGTGCATAACGAAAAGCAGAGAAGTGTAAGTTAAGATAAGGAGAAAGAGCGCACACCACATAGTAGTTTTCACTGTCCGTACCCAGAGACATGAGATAGCTGCATTTTCAATATTTACCACACAAGGCTCCATAACGATTAGATATGTAGTAGCAAAGCTAGGATACGTTGATCCTGCTTCTTAGCACTAGTCACTGAAAACTGATACGCTGAGCAGAACACTCTAGTGCACTGAGTTTCCTTTTAAAGCGGTTAGTATCTTGCAGCGATTTCTCTCTAACGGAGATGATTTGTCACCTAGTCCTCACACAGAACACTAGGCAGCTGCGTTTTCTGCAGACAAAACACGCTAGGACGTGCGCTTTTCTTCTAAACCCTCTGTATAATTTCAGTCTACCCGCTTTTTGTGAGGGTGTCATGCACTTTTAACTCTGCATAGCGAAAAGCAGAGAAGTGTAACTGAAGGAGAAAGAGTGGACGCACCACAGTGCTTCTCAGTGTCCTCTACACATAGACATGAGATCCCTGCATCTCCAATATTTACCCCTTAACGCAGAACGACTAATTGATATTCAGTAAGAAAGCTAGCATATGTTGATCCTGCTTCTTAGCACTAGTCACTGGCAACTGATACGCTGAGCAGAGCACTCTGGTGCGCTGAGTTTCCTTGTTCGTGGTTTGTATCTAGCAGCGTTTTCTCTCTAGCAAAGATGAATAGTCACCTACTTCTCACACAGAACACTCTGCTGCTAGGTGTTTCTGTTGACAAAGCATGCCTGGGACGTTCACTTTTCTTCTAAACTCTCTGATTAATAGCAGTCTGCCACTCTTCTAGTATCAATAGCATGCACTCTCTCGAGTCTGCATAGCAAAGAGCACAGAAGTGTACCTGAAGCTAAGAAGAAAGCGTGCACACCAAACAGTAGCTCTCCTTTCCACTGCACATACCAAAGTGCCGTCTGCCTGTCGGAGCCTAACAGCAAGCGTCATGTTTACCACAGAAGGCTGCATGGCGATTAGGTATGTAGCAGCAAAGCTAGCTGGTTCGGATCCTGCTTTTTAGCACTAGTCACTGACAACTCATACGGTGCGCAGAGCACTCTGGTGCTCGGTAGTTCTTTGTTCGCGGTTTGTATCCTGCCGCGATTTCGCTGTAACGGAGATGATTTTTCACCTAGTCCTCACACAGAACACTCTCCTGCTAGGTATATCTGCTCAAAAAACACGCCTGGCACGTGCACTCTTCTTCTAAACCCTCTCTATTGTAGCAGTCTGCCCTGCTTCTTCTAAGAGTTCCAAGCACTCTTTTAACTGCGCTTAGGGAAAAGCAGAGAAGTGTAACTGAGTACAAGGAGAAAGAGCGCCCACTCCACAGGACTTCTCAGTGTCCACCACACACAGACAGGAGATCCCTGCATCTCTAATATTTACCACAGAAGGCAGCAAAACGAAAAGAAATGCATTAGGAAAGCCAGCATAAGTTGATCCTGCTTCTTAGCACTAGTCACTGGCAACTGATACGCTGAGCAGAGCACTCTGGTGCGCTGAGTTTCCTTGTTCATGGTTTGTATCTAGCAGCGATTTCGCTGTAACGGAGATGATTTTTCACCTAGTCCTCACACAGAACGCTCTGCTGCTAGGTATATTTGCTGACAAACAGGCCTGGCACGTGCACTTTTCTTCTAAACCCTCTCTACCGTAGCAGTCTGCCCTGCTTCTTATAAGAGCTCCAAGCACTCTTTTAACTGCGCTTAGGGAAAACCAGAGAAGTGTAACTGACTACAAGGAGAAAAAGCGCACACTCCACAGTACTTCTCAGTGTCCACTACACACAGACATGAGATCCCTGCATCTCCAATATTTACCCCTTAACGCAGCACAACTAATTGGTATTCAGTAAGAAAGCTAGCATACGTTGATCCTGCTTCTTAGCACTAGTCACTGGCAACTGATACGCTGAGCAGAGCACTCTGGTGCGCTGAGTTTCCTTGTTCGCGGTTTGTATCTAGCAGCGTTTTCTCTCTAGCAAAGATGAATAGTCACCTACTTCTCACACAGAACACTCTGCTGCTAGGTGTTTCTGTTGACAAAGCATGCCTGGGACGTGCACTTTTCTTCTAAACTCTCTGATTAATAGCAGTCTGCCACTCTTCTAGTATCAATAGCATGCACTCTCTCGAGTATGCATAGCAAAGAGCGCAGAAGTGTACCTGGAGCTAAGAAAAAAGCGTGCACACCAAACAGTAGCTCTCCTTTCCACTGCACATACCAAAGTGCCGTCTGCCTGTCGGAGCCTAACAGCAAGCGTCATGTTTACCACAGAAGGCTGCATGGCGATTAGGTATGTAGCAGCAAAGCTAGCTGGTTCGGATCCTGCTTTTTAGCACTAGTCACTGACAACTCATACGGTGCGCAGAGCACTCTCGTGCTCGGCGGTTCTTTGTTCGCGGTTTGTATCCTGCAGCAATTTCTCTCTAAAGAAGATGATTTGTCACCTCGTCCTCTCACAAAACACTCTGCTCCTACGTTTATCTGCTGACAAAACACCCCTGGCACATGCACTGTTCTTCTAAACCCTCACTACCGGAGCAGTCTGCCCTGCTTCTTGTAAGAGTTCCAAGCACTTTTTAAACTGTGTATAACTAAAAGCACAGAGAAGTGTAACAGAAGATAAGGAGAAAGAGTGCACACCACATAGTAGTTCTCACTGTCCGCTACACATAGACATCAGATATCTTCATCTCCAATATTTACCACACAAGGCTACATGACGATTAGGTGGGTAGTAGCAAAGCTAGCATTATCCTGCTTCTTAGCACTAGTCACTGAAAACTAATACGCTGAGCAGAAGACTCTGGTGCACGGCAGTTCTTTGTTTGCGATTTGTATCCTGTAGCGATTTCTCTCTAACGGAGAAGATTTGTCACCTTGTCCTCACACAGGACAATCTGTTCCTACGTTTATCTGCTGACAAAACACGCCTGGCACGTGCACTCTTCTTCTAAACCCTCTCTACCGGCGCAGTCTGCCCTGCTTCTTGTAAGGGTTCCAAGCACTATTGAACTCTGCATAGCGAAAAGCGAAGTGTAACAGAAGATAAGGAGAAAGACCGCCCACTCCACAGTACTTCTCAGTGTCCCCTACACACAGACATGAGATCCCTGCATCTCCAATATTTACCCCTGAACGTAGCAAGGCAAATAGGTATTCAGTAAGAAAGCTAGCTGATCTTGATCCTGCTTCTTAGCACTAGTCACTGACAACAGATACGCTGCGCACAGCACTCTGCTGCACTGAGTTTCTTTGTTCGCGGTTTGTATCTTGCAGCGATTGCTCTCTAAGGGAGATGATGATTTGTCACCTACTCCTCACACAGAACACTCTGCTCCTACGTTTTTCTGCTCAAAAAACACGTCTGGGACGTGCAGATTTCTTCTAAACCCTCTCTACCTTAGCAGTCTTTTCTGCTTCTTGTAAGAGTTCCAAACACTCTTTTAACTGTGCATAACGAAAAGCAGAGAAGTGTAAGTTAAGATAAGGAGAAAGAGCGCACACCACATAGTAGTTTTCACTGTCCGCTACCCATAGACATGAGATAGCTGCATTTCCAATATTTACCACACAAGGCTCCATAACGATTAGATATGTAGTAGCAAAGCTAGGATACGTTGATCCTGCTTCTTAGCACTAGTCACTGAAAACTGATACGCTGAGCAGAGCACTCTGGTGCGCTGACTTTCCTTGTTCGCGGTTTGTATCTAGCAGCGTTTTCTCTCTAGCAAAGATGAATAGTCACCTACTTCTCACACAGAACACTCTGCTGCTAGGTGTTTCTGTTGACAAAGCATGCCTGGGACGTGCACTTTTCTTCTAAACTCTCTGATTAATAGCAGTCTGCCACTCTTCTAGTATCAATAGCATGCACTCTCTCGAGTCTGCATAGCGAAGAGCACAGAAGTGTACCTGAAGCTAAGAAGAAAGCGTGCACACCACACAGTAGCTCTCCTTTCCACTGCACATACCAAAGTGCCGTCTGCCTGTCGGAGCCTAACAGCAAGTGTCATGTTTACCACAGAAGGCTGCATGGCGATTAGGTATGTAGCAGCAAAGCTAGCTGGTTCGGATCCTGCTTTTTAGCACTAGTCACTGACAACTCATACGGTGCGCAGAGCACTCTGGTGCTCGGCAGTTCTTTGTTCGCGGTTTGTATCCTGCCGCGATTTCGCTGTAACGGAGATGATTTTTCACCTAGTCCTCACACAGAACACTCTCCTGCTAGGTATATCTGCTCAAAAAACACACCTGGCACGTGCACTCTTCTTCTAAACCCTCTCTACCGTAGCAGTCTGCCCTGCTTCTTCTAAGAGTTCCAAGCACTCTTTTAACTGCGCTTAGGGAAAAGCAGAGAAGTGTAACTGAGTACAAGGAGAAAGAGCGCCCACTCCACAGGACTTCTCAGTGTCCACCACACACAGACAGGAGATCCCTGCATCTCTAATATTTACCACAGAAGGCAGCAAAACGAAAAGAAATTCATTAGGAAAGCCAGCATAAGTTGATCCTGCTTCTTAGCACTAGTCACTGGCAACTGATACGCTGAGCAGAGCACTCTGGTGCGCTGATTTTTCCTTGTTCGCGGTTTGTATCTAGCAGCGATTTCGCTGTAACGGAGATGATTTTTCACCTAGTCCTCACACAGAACGCTCTGCTGCTAGGTATATTTGCTGACAAAACACGCCTGGCACGTGCACTTTTCTTCTAAACCCTCTCTACCGTAGCAGTCTGCCCTGCTTCTTATAAGAGCTCCAAGCACTCTTTTAACTGCGCTTAGGGAAAACCAGAGAAGTGTAACTGACTACAAGGAGAAAAAGCGCCCACTACACAGTACTTCTCAGTGTCCACTACACACAGACATGAGATCCCTGCATCTCCAATATTTACCCCTTAACGCAGCACGACTAATTGGTATTCAGTAAGAAAGCTAGCATATGTTGATCCTGCTTCTTAGCACTAGTCACTGGCAACTGATACGCTGAGCAGAGCACTCTGGTGCGCTGACTTTCCTTGTTCGCGGTTTGTATCTAGCAGCGTTTTCTCTCTAGCAAAGATGAATAGTCACCTACTTCTCACACAGAACACTCTGCTGCTAGGTGTTTCTGTTGACAAAGCATGCCTGGGACGTGCACTTTTCTTCTAAACTCTCTGATTAATAGCAGTCTGCCACTCTTCTAGTATCAATAGCATGCACTCTCTCGAGTCTGCATAGCAAAGATCACAGAAGTGTACCTGAAGCTAAGAAAAAAGCGTGCACACCACACAGTAGCTCTCCTTTCCACTGCACATACCAAAGTGCCGTCTGCCTGTCGGAGCCTAACAGCAAGCGTCATGTTTACCACAGAAGGCTGCATGGCGATTAGGTATGTAGCAGCAAAGCTAGCTGGTTCGGATCCTGCTTTTTAGCACTAGTCACTGACAACTCATACGGTGCGCAGAGCACTCTGGTGCTCGGCGGTTCTTTGTTCGCGGTTTGTATCCTGCAGCAATTTCTCTCTAAAGAAGATGATTTGTCACCTCGTCCTCTCACAAAACACTCTGCTCCTACGTTTATCTGCTGACAAAACACCCCTGGCACATGCACTTTTCTTCTAAACCCTCACTACCGGAGCAGTCTGCCCTGCTTCTTGTAAGAGTTCCAAGCACTTTTTAAACTGTGTATAACTAAAAGCACAGAGAAGTGTAACAGAAGATAAGGAGAAAGAGTGCACACCACATAGTAGTTCTCACTGTCCGCTACACATAGACATCAGATATCTGCATCTCCAATATTTACCACACAAGGCTACATGACGATTAGGTGGGTAGTAGCAAAGCTAGCATTATCCTGCTTCTTAGCACTAGTCACTGAAAACTAATACGCTGAGCAGAAGACTCTGGTGCACGGCAGTTCTTTGTTTGCGATTTGTATCCTGTAGCGATTTCTCTCTAACGGAGAAGATTTGTCACCTTGTCCTCACACAGGACAATCTGTTCCTAGGTTTATCTGCTGACAAAACACGCCTGGCACGTGCACTCTTCTTCTAAACCCTCTCTACCGGGCGCAGTCTGCCCTGCTTCTTGTAAGAGTTCCAAGCACTATTGAACTCTGCATAGCGAAAAGCGGCGAAGTGTAACAGAAGATAAGGAGAAAGACCGCCCACTCCACAGTACTTCTCAGTGTCCCCTACACACAGACATGAGATCCCTGCATCTCCAATATTTACCCCTGAACGTAGCAAGGCGAATAGGTATTCAGTAAGAAAGCTAGCTGATCTTGATCCTGCTTCTTAGCACTAGTCACTGACAACAGATACGCTGCGCACAGCACTCTGCTGCACTGAGTTTCTTTGTTCGCGGTTTGTATCTTGCAGCGATTGCTCTCTAAGGGAGATGATGATTTGTCACCTACTCCTCACACAGAACACTCTGCTCCTACGTTTTTCTGCTCAAAAACACGTCTGGGACGTGCAGTTTTCTTCTAAACCCTCTCTACCTTAGCAGTCTTTTCTGCTTCTTGTAAGAGTTCCAAACACTCTTTTAACTGTGCATAACGAAAAGCAGAGAAGTGTAAGTTAAGATAAGGAGAAAGAGCGCACACCACATAGTAGTTTTCACTGTCCGCTACCCATAGACATGAGATAGCTGCATTTCCAATATTTACCACACAAGGCTCCATAACGATTAGATATGTAGTAGCAAAGCTAGGATACGTTGATCCTGCTTCTTAGCACTAGTCACTGAAAACTGATACGCTGAGCAGAACACTCTAGTGCACTGAGTTTCCTTTTTCGCGGTTAGTATCTTGCAGCGATTTCTCTCTAACGGAGATGATTTGTCACCTAGTCCTCACACAGAACACTAGGCAGCTGCGTTTTCTGCAGACAAAACACGCTAGGGACGTGCGCTTTTCTTCTAAACCCTCTGTATAATTTCAGTCTACCCCGCTTTTTGTGAGGGTGTCATGCACTTTTAAACTCTGCATAGCGAAAAGCAGAGAAGTGTAACTGAAGGAGAAAGAGTGGACGCACCACAGTGCTTCTCAGTGTCCTCTACACATAGACATGAGATCCCTGCATCTCCAATATTTACCCCTTAACGCAGAACGACTAATTGATATTCAGTAAGAAAGCTAGCATATGTTGATCCTGCTTCTTAGCACTAGTCACTGGCAACTGATACGCTGAGCAGAGCACTCTGGTGCGCTGAGTTTCCTTGTTCGCGGTTTGTATCTAGCAGCGTTTTCTCTCTAGCAAAGATGAATAGTCACCTACTTCTCACACAGAACACTCTGCTGCTAGGTGTTTCTGTTGACAAAGCATGCCTGGGACGTGCACTTTTCTTCTAAACTCTCTGATTAATAGCAGTCTGCCACTCTTCTAGTATCAATAGCATGCACTCTCTCGAGTCTGCATAGCGAAGAGCACAGAAGTGTACCTGAAGCTAAGAAGAAAGCGTGCACACCACACAGTAGCTCTCCTTTCCACTGCACATACCAAAGTGCCGTCTGCCTGTCGGAGCCTAACAGCAAGCGTCATGTTTACCACAGAAGGCTGCATGGCGATTAGGCATAGCAGCAAAGCTAGCTGGTTCGGATCCTGCTTCTTAGCACTAGTCACTGACAACTCATACGGTGCGCAGAGCACTCTGGTGCTCGGCAGTTCTTTGTTCGCGGTTTGTATCCTGCCGCGATTTCGCTGTAACGGAGATGATTTTTCACCTAGTCCTCACACAGAACACTCTCCTGCTAGGTATATCTGCTCAAAAAACACACCTGGCACGTGCACTCTTCTTCTAAACCCTCTCTACCGTAGCAGTCTGCCCTGCTTCTTCTAAGAGTTCCAAGCACTCTTTTAACTGCGCTTAGGGAAAAGCAGAGAAGTGTAACTGAGTACAAGGAGAAAGAGCGCCCACTCCACAGGACTTCTCAGTGTCCACCACACACAGACAGGAGATCCCTGCATCTCTAATATTTACCACAGAAGGCAGCAAAACGAAAAGAAATTCATTAGGAAAGCCAGCATAAGTTGATCCTGCTTCTTAGCACTAGTCACTGGCAACTGATACGCTGAGCAGAGCACTCTGGTGCGCTGAGTTTCCTTGTTCGCGGTTTGTATCTAGCAGCGATTTCGCTGTAACGGAGATGATTTTTCACCTAGTCCTCACACAGAACGCTCTGCTGCTAGGTATATTTGCTGACAAAACACGCCTGGCACGTGCACTTTTCTTCTAAACCCTCTCTACCGTAGCAGTCTGCCCTGCTTCTTATAAGAGCTCCAAGCACTCTTTTAACTGCGCTTAGGGAAAACCAGAGAAGTGTAACTGACTACAAGGAGAAAAAGCGCACACTCCACAGTACTTCTCAGTGTCCACTACACACAGACATGAGATCCCTGCATCTCCAATATTTACCCCTTAACGCAGCACGACTAATTGGTATTCAGTAAGAAAGCTAGCATACGTTGATCCTGCTTCTTAGCACTAGTCACTGGCAACTGATACGCTGAGCAGAGCACTCTGGTGCGCTGACTTTCCTTGTTCGCGGTTTGTATCTAGCAGCGTTTTCTCTCTAGCAAAGATGAATAGTCACCTACTTCTCACACAGAACACTCTGCTGCTAGGTGTTTCTGTTGACAAAGCATGCCTGGGACGTGCACTTTTCTTCTAAACTCTCTGATTAATAGCAGTCTGCCACTCTTCTAGTATCAATAGCATGCACTCTCTCGAGTCTGCATAGCAAAGAAGAGCACAGAAGTGTACCTGAAGCTAAGAAGAAAGCGTGCACACCACACAGTAGCTCTCCTTTCCACTGCACATACCAAAGTGCCGTCTGCCTGTCGGAGCCTAACAGCAAGCGTCATGTTTACCACAGAAGGCTGCATGGCGATTAGGTATGTAGCAGCAAAGCTAGCTGGTTCGGATCCTGCTTCTTAGCACTAGTCACTGACAACTCATACGGTGCGCAGAGCACTCTGGTGCTCGGCAGTTCTTTGTTCGCGGTTTGTATCCTGCCGCGATTTCGCTGTAACGGAGATGATTTTTCACCTAGTCCTCACACAGAACACTCTCCTGCTAGGTATATCTGCTCAAAAAACACACCTGGCACGTGCACTCTTCTTCTAAACCCTCTCTACCGTAGCAGTCTGCCCTGCTTCTTCTAAGAGTTCCAAGCACTCTTTTAACTGCGCTTAGGGAAAAGCAGAGAAGTGTAACTGAGTACAAGGAGAAAGAGCGCCCACTCCACAGGACTTCTCAGTGTCCACCACACACAGACAGGAGATCCCTGCATCTCTAATATTTACCACAGAAGGCAGCAAAACGAAAAGAAATTCATTAGGAAAGCCAGCATAAGTTGATCCTGCTTCTTAGCACTAGTCACTGGCAACTGATACGCTGAGCAGAGCACTCTGGTGCGCTGATTTTCCTTGTTCGCGGTTTGTATCTAGCAGCGATTTCGCTGTAACGGAGATGATTTTTCACCTAGTCCTCACACAGAACGCTCTGCTGCTAGGTATATTTGCTGACAAAACACGCCTGGCACGTGCACTTTTCTTCTAAACCCTCTCTACCGTAGCAGTCTGCCCTGCTTCTTATAAGAGCTCCAAGCACTCTTTTAACTGCGCTTAGGGAAACCAGAGAAGTGTAACTGACTACAAGGAGAAAAAGCGCACACTCCACAGTACTTCTCAGTGTCCACTACACACAGACATGAGATCCCTGCATCTCCAATATTTACCCCTTAACGCAGCACGACTAATTGGTATTCAGTAAGAAAGCTAGCATACGTTGATCCTGCTTCTTAGCACTAGTCACTGGCAACTGATACGCTGAGCAGAGCACTCTGGTGCGCTGACTTTCCTTGTTCGCGGTTTGTATCTAGCAGCGTTTTCTCTCTAGCAAAGATGAATAGTCACCTACTTCTCACACAGAACACTCTGCTGCTAGGTGTTTCTGTTGACAAAGCATGCCTGGGACGTGCACTTTTCTTCTAAACTCTCTGATTAATAGCAGTCTGCCACTCTTCTAGTATCAATAGCATGCACTCTCTCGAGTCTGCATAGCAAAGAGCGCAGAAGTGTACCTGACCTGCTAAGAAGAAAGAAACACCACACAGTAGCTCTCCTTTCCACTGCACATACCAAAGTGCCGTCTGCCTGTCGGAGCCTAACAGCAAGCGTCATGTTTACCACAGAAGGCTGCATGGCGATTAGGTATGTAGCAGCAAAGCTAGCTGGTTCGGATCCTGCTTTTTAGCACTAGTCACTGACAACTCATACGGTGCGCAGAGCACTCTCGTGCTCGGCGGTTCTTTGTTCGCGGTTTGTATCCTGCAGCCATTTCTCTCTAAAGAAGATGATTTGTCACCTCGTCCTCTCACAAAACACTCTGCTCCTACGTTTATCTGCTGACAAAACACCCCTGGCACGTGCACTTTTCTTCTAAACCCTCACTACCGGAGCAGTCTGCCCTGCTTCTTGTAAGAGTTCCAAGCACTTTTTAAACTGTGTATAACTAAAAGCACAGAGAAGTGTAACAGAAGATAAGGAGAAAGAGTGCACACCACATAGTAGTTCTCACTGTCCGCTACACATAGACATCAGATATCTGCATCTCCAATATTTACCACACAAGGCTACATGACGATTAGGTGGGTAGTAGCAAAGCTAGCATTATCCTGCTTCTTAGCACTAGTCACTGAAAACTAATACGCTGAGCAGAAGACTCTGGTGCACGGCAGTTCTTTGTTTGCGATTTGTATCCTGTAGCGATTTCTCTCTAAGGGAGAAGATTTGTCACCTTGTCCTCACACAGGACAATCTGCTCCTACGTTTATCTGCTGACAAAACACGCCTGGCACGTGCACTCTTCTTCTAAACCCTCTCTACCGGCGCAGTCTGCCCTGCTTCTTGTAAGAGTTCCAAGCACTATTGAACTCTGCATAGAGAAAAGCGGCGAAGTGTAACAGAAGATAAGGAGAAAGACCGCCCACTCCACAGTACTTCTCAGTGTCCCCTACACACAGACATGAGATCCCTGCATCTCCAATATTTACCCCTTTTTCTCTCTAGCAAAGATGAATAGTCACCTACTTCTCACACAGAACACTCTGCTGCTAGGTGTTTCTGTTGACAAAGCATGCCTGGGACGTGCACTTTTCTTCTAAACTCTCTGATTAATAGCAGTCTGCCACTCTTCTAGTATCAATAGCATGCACTCTCTCGAGTCTGCATAGCATAGAGCGCAGAAGTGTACCTGAAGCTAAGAAGAAAGCGTGCACACCAAACAGTAGCTCTCCTTTCTACTGCACATACCAAAGTGCCGTCTGCCTGTCAAAGCCTAACAGCAAGCGTCATGTTTACCACAGAAGGCTGCATGGCGATTAGGGATAGCAAAGCTAGCTGGTTCGGATCCTGCTTCTTAGCACTAGTCACTGACAACTCATACGGTGCGCAGAGCACTCTGGTGCTCGGCAGTTCTTTGTTCGCGGTTTGTATCCTGCCGCGATTTCGCTGTAACGGAGATGATTTTTCACCTAGTCCTCACACAGAACACTCTCCTGCTAGGTATATCTGCTCAAAAAACACACCTGGCACGTGCAATCTTCTTCTAAACCCTCTCTACCGTAGAGTCTGCCCTGCTTCTTATAAGAGCTCCAAGTACTCTTTTAACTGCGCTTAGGGAAAACCAGAGAAGTGTAACTGACTACAAGGAGAAAAAGCGCACACTCCACAGTACTTCTCAGTGTCCACTACACACAGACATGAGATCCCTGCATCTCCAATATTTACCCCTTAACGCAGCACGACTAATTGGTATTCAGTAAGAAAGCTAGCATACGTTGATCCTGCTTCTTAGCACTAGTCACTGGCAACTGATACGCTGAGCAGAGCACTCTGGTGCGCTGACTTTCCTTGTTCGCGGTTTGTATCTAGCAGCGTTTTCTCTCTAGCAAAGATGAATTTTTTTTTTTTTTTTTTTTTTTTTTTTTTTTTTTTTTTTTTTTTTTTTTTTTTTTTTTTTTTTTTTTTTTTTAAAAAAAAAAAAAAAAAAAAAAAAAAAAAAAAAAAAAAAAAAAAAAAAAAAAAAAAAAAAAAAAAAAAAAAAAAAAAAAAAAAAAAAAAAAAAAAAAAAAAAAAAAAAAAAAAAAAAAAAAAAAAAAAAAAAAAAAAAAAAAAAAAAAAAAGTAGCAAAGCTAGCATTATCCTGCTTCTTAGCACTAGTCACTGAAAACTAATACGCTGAGCAGAAGACTTGGTGCACGGCAGTTCTTTGGTCGCGATTTGTATCCTGTAGCGATTTCTCTCTAACGGAGAAGATTTGTCACCTTGTCCTCACACAGGACAATCTGCTGCTACGCTTATCTGCTGACAAAACACGCCTGGCACGTGCACTCTTCTTCTAAACCCTCTCTACCGCGCAGTCTGCCCTGCTTCTTGTAAGAGTTCCAAGCACTATTGAAC
>JAREIS010002353.1:0-11947 GCA_030060385.1 Muscicapa striata striata | reverse complement strand
GTTCTCATTGGTAGCATTTTTGCCTAAGAGAAATCCTGATCCTTGAATTTGAGCTGTCAGTTGCCCAGTCCCAGGCCAATTATCCTGGATATGAACACTGGCCATTTTCCCTCAAAAAAAACACACCCTCCCAGTTTCTTAAAAGCAGTTTTTAGGAAGTCATTGTATCTCCAAAAGTAGCCAGGATTCTAAGGGGGTGGCATCTTTAGTCTGGGACAAATCCTGATCATTTCGGAATTTTAGATGTCAGACACCCAGTCTCAGGCCAAGGTCCCTGGATAAGAACATGGGCCATTTTCCCTCTGAAAAAAACCACACCCTCCCAGTTTCTTTATACCAGTTTGGAGGTAGTGTTGGTCACTCCAATAGTAGCCAGGGTTCTCAGTGGTGGCATCTTTAGTCTGGGAGAAATCCTGATCCATTCCGAATTTTAGCTGTTAGACGCCCAGTCTCAGGCCAATTACCCTGGATACGATCATTGGCCAATTTCCCTCTGAAAAAAAACACACCCTCCCAGTTTCTTAATACCAGTGTGGAGGAAGACATTTTATCTGCAACAGGAGCTAAGGTTCTAAGGGGTGGCATCTTTAGTCTGGGAGAAATCCTGATCCTTTCGGAATTTTAACTGTCAGACACCCAGTCGCAGGTCAAGGTCCCTGGATAAGAACATGGGCCATTTTTCCGTCTGAAAAAAACCACACCCTCCAAGTTTCTTAATACCAGTTTGGAGGTAGTGTTGGTCTCTCCAAAAGTAACCAGGCTTCTAACTGCTGGCATTTTTAGTCTGCGAGAAAACATTAGGTTTGGAATTTTAGCACGCCAAAGCCCAGTCTGAGGACCATGCCCCTGTATGCATAGAAGGGCCTATTTCTCTGTGAAATAAAGATCACTTCACCACTTTTGTAATATCCATTTAGAGGAGGCTTTCGGTACTCCATGAACAGCCATGGTTCTCAGTGGTGGCAGTTTTAGACTGGGAGAAATCCTGATTCCTTCGGAATTTGAGGTTTCAGACGACCAGTCTCAGGCCAAGGTCCCTGGATAGGAACATTGGCCATTTTTCCTCTGAAAAAAACCACACCGTCCCAGTTTCTTAATACCAGTTTGGAGGTAGTGTTGGTCTCTCCAATAGTAGCCAGGATTCTAAGTGGTGGGATTTTTAATCTGGGAGAAATCCTTATCCCTTCGGAATGTTAGCTGTCAGACGCCCAGTCTCAGGCCAATTATCCTGGATATGAACAATGGCCATTTTCCCTGGGAAAAAAAACACACCCTCCCAGTTTCTTAAAAGCAGTTTTTACGAAGTCATTGTATCTCCAAAAGTAGCCAGGATTCTAAGGGGGGGCATCTTTAGTCTGGGAGAAATCCTGATCATTTCGGAATTTTAGATGTCAGACACCCAGTCTCAGGCCAAGGTCCCTGGATAAGAACATAGGCCATTTTCCCTCTGAAAAAAACCACACCCTCCCAGTTTCTTTATACCAGTTTGGAGGTAGTGTTGGTCACTCCAATAGTAGCCAGGGTTCTCAGTGGTGGCATCTTTAGTCTGGGAGAAATCCTGATCCATTCCGAATTTTAGCAGTCAGACGCCCAGTCTCAGGCCAATTACCCTGGATACAATCATTAGCCAATTTCCCTCGGAAAAAAACCACACCCTCCCAGTTTCTTAATGGCCTTTTTGAGGAAGACATTGTATCTCCAAAAGTAGCCAGGATTCTAAGTGGTTGCATCTTTAGTCAGGGAGAAATCCCGATCCTTTCGGGTATTAGCTGTCAGACGCCCAGTCTCAGGCCAATTGCCCTGGATACGAACATTGGCCACTTATCCTCTAAAAAAAACCACACTCTCCCAGTTTGTTAATACCAGTTTGTAGGTAGTGTTGGTCTCTCCAAACGTAGCCAGGCTTCTAATTGCTGGCATCTTTAGTCTGGCAGAAATCCTGATCTCTTCAGAATTTTAGCTGTCAGACACCCAGTCTCAGGCCAAGGCCGCAGGATATGAATATTTGCAATTTTCCCTGTGAAGGAAACCACAACCTCCCAGTTTCTTAATGGCCGTTTTGAGGAAGACATTCTATCTACAAAAGTAGCCAGGATTGTAAGTTGTGGCCTCTTTAGTCTGGGAGAAATCCTGATCCTTTCGGACTTTTAGCTGTCAGAGGCCCAGTCTCAGGCCCATTGCCATGGATACGAACAGTGGCCATTTTCCCTCTGAAGAAAACCACACCGTCCCAGTTTCTTAATGGCAGTTTGGAGGAAGCCATTGTCTCTCCAAAAGTAGCCAGGGTTTCTAAGAGGTGGCAGCTTTTGTCTGGGAGAAATCCTGATCCTTTTGGAATTTTAGCTGTCAGACTTCCACACTGTGGGCATGGGCCCTGGACATGTACATTGGCCATTTTCCTCCGAAAACCACACCCTCCCAGTTTCTTATTCCCATTTTGGAGGAAGATACAGTCTCTTCAAAAGTATTCAAAATTCTAACAGGTGGCAGCTTTAGTCTGGGAGAAATCCTGACCCTTTCAGGTTTACACCCGTCAGACGCGCAGTCTCAGGCCAAGGACTTGGACACGTACATTGGCCATTTTCCTCTGAAAAAAACTACGCCCTCCCAGTTTCTTAATGGCAGTTTGGAGGAAGACATTGTCTCTCCAAAAGTAGCCAGGCTTCTAACGGCTGGCATCTAAAGTAGGGGAGAAATCCTGATCCTTTCAGAATTTTAGCAGGCTGAAGCCCAGTTTCAGGACCATGCCTCTGCATGCAAAGAAGAGCCTATTTCTCTGTGAAATAAAGATAACTTAACCACTTTTGTAATACCCATTTAGAGGAGGTTATTGGCACTCCATGAACAGCCAGGGTTCTCAGTGGTGGCATCTTTAGTCTAGGAGAAATCCTGACCCTTTCGGAATTTGAGCTGTCAGAAGCCCAGTCTCAGGCCAATTGCCCTGGATACGAACATTGGCTATTTTCCCTCTGAAAAAACCACACCCTCCCAGTTTCTTAATGGCCATTTTGAGGAAGACATTGTATCTCCAAAAGTAGCCAGGATTCTAAGTGGTTGCATCTTTAGTCAGGGAGAAATCCCGATCCTTTCGGGTATTAGCTGTCAGACGCCCAGTCTCAGGCCAATTGCCCTGGATACCAACATTGGCCACTTATCCTCTAAAAAAACCCACACCTTCCCAGTTTCTTAATACCAGTTTTGAGGTAGTGGTGATCTTTGCAAAACTACCCGGCCTTCTATCTGCTGGCATATTTAGTCTGGGAGAAATCCTGATCCTTTCGGAATTTTAGCAGGCCGAAGCCCTGTCTCAGGCCAATGGCCCTGCATGCAAAGAAGAGCCTATTTCTCTGTGAAATAAAGATCACGTAACCACTTTTGTAATATCCATTTAGAGGAGGCTTTTGGCACTCCATGAACAGCCAGGCTTCTCAGTGGTGGCATCTTTAGTCTAGGAGAATACCTGACCCCTTCGGAATTTTAGCGTTCAGACGCCCAGTCTCAGGGCAATTGCCCTGGATACGAACATTGGCTATTTTCCCTCTGAAAAAAACCACACCCTCCCAGTTTCTTAATGGCCATTTTGAGGAAGACATTGTATCTCCAAAAGTAGTCAGGATTCCAAGCGGTTGCATTTTTAGTCAGGGAGAAATCCCGATCCTTTCAGATATTAGCTATCAGACGCCCAGTCTCAGGCCAATTGCCCTGGATACGAACAGTGGCCACTTTCCCTCTGAAGAAAACCACACCGTCCCAGTTTCTTAATAGCAGTTTGGAGGAAGACATTGTCTCTCCGAAAGTAGCCAGGTTTCTAAGAGGTGGCAGCTTTAGTCTGGGAGAAATCCTGATCCTTTTGGAATTTTAGCTGTCAGACTTCCACACTGCGGGCAATTGCCCTGGACATGTACACTGGCCATTTTCCCTCTGAAAAAAACCACACCCTCCCGGCTTCTTAATACCACCTTGGAGGTAGTGTTGGTCTCTCCAAAAGTAGTCAGGCTTCTAACTGCTGGCGTCTTTAGACTGGGAGAAATCCTGATCATTTCGGAATTTTAGCTGTCAGACGCTCAATCTCAGGTCAAGGGCCAAGGATATGAACAATGGCAATATTCCCTCTGAAAAAAACCACACCCTCCCAGTTTCCTATTCCCATTTTGGAGGAAGATACAGTCTCTTCAAAAGTATTCAAGATTCTAACAGGTGGCAGCTTTAGTCTGGGAGAAATCCTGACCCTTTCAGGTTTATACCCGCAGACGCGCAGTCTCAGGCCAAGGTCTTGACACGTATATTGGCCATTTTCCCTCTGAAAAACTACGCCCTCCCAGTTTCTTAATGGCAGTTTGGAGGAAGACATTGTCTCTCCAAAAGCAGCCAGGCTTCTAACAGCTGGCATCTAAAGTAGGGGAGAAATCCTGATCCTTTCGAATTTTAGCAGGCTGAAGCCCAGTTTCAGGACCATGCCTCTGCATGCAAAAGAGCCTATTTCTCTGTGAAATAAAGATCACTTAACCACTTTTGTAATACCCATTTAGAGGAGGTTATTGGCACTCCATGAACAGCCAGGGTTCTCAGTGGTGGCATCTTTAGTCTAGGAGAAATCCTGACCCTTTCGGAATTTGAGCTGTCAGACGCCCAGTCTCAGGGCAATTGCCCTGGATACGAGCACTGGCTATTTTCCCTCTGAAAAAAACCACACCCTCCCAGTTTCTTAATGGCCATTTTGAGGAAGACATTGTATCTCCAAAAGTGGCCAGGATTCTAAGTGGTTGCATCTTTAGTCAGGGAGAAATCCCGATCCTTTCGGGTATTAGCTGTCAGACGCCCAGTCTCAGGCCAATTGCCCTGGATACCAACATTGGCCACTTATCCTCTAAAAAAACCCACACCTTCCCAGTTTCTTAATACCAGTTTTGAGGTAGTGGTGATCTTTGCAAAACTACCCGGCCTTCTATCTGCTGGCATCTTTAGTCAGGGAGAAATCCCGATCCTTTAGAGTATTAGCTGTCAGACGCCCAGTCTCAGGCCAATTGCCCTGGATACCAACACTGGCCACTTATCCTCTAAAAAAACCCACACCTTCCCAGTTTCTTAATACCAGTTTTGAGGTAGTGGTGATCTTTGCAAAACTACCCGGCCTTCTATCTGCTGGCATATTTAGTCTGGGAGAAATCCTGGTCCTTTCCGAATTTTAGCAGGCCGAAGCCCGGCCTCAGCCCAATGGCCCTGCATGCAAAGAAGAGCCTATTTCTCTGTGAAATAAAGATCACGTAACCACTTTTGTAATATCCATTTAGAGGAGGCTTTAGGCACTCCATGAACAGCCAGGCTTCTCAGTGGTGGCATCTTTAGTCTAGGAGAAATCCTGACCCCTTTGGAATTTGAGCTGTCAGACGCCCAGTCTCAGGGCAATTGCCCTGGATACGAACATTGGCTATTTTCCCTCTGAAAAAAACCACACCCTCCCAGTTTCTTAATGGCCATTTTGAGGAAGACATTGTATCTCCAAAAGTAGTCAGGATACTAAGCGGTTGCATTTTTAGTCAGGGAGAAATCCCGATCCTTTCAGATATTAGCTGTCAGACGCCCAGTCTCAGGCCAATTGCCCTGGATACGAACAGTGGCCACTTTCCCTCTGAAGAAAACCACACCGTCCCAGTTTCTTAATAGCAGTTTGGAGGAAGACATTGTCTCTCCAAAAGTAGCCAGGTTTCTAAGAGGTGGCAGCTTTAGTCTGGGAGAAATCCTGATCCTTTTGGAATTTTAGCTGTCAGACTTCCACACTGTGGGCAATTGCCCTGGACATGTACACTGGCCATTTTCCCTCCGAAAAAAACCACACCCTCCCGGTTTCTTAATACCACCTTGGAGGTAGTGTTGGTCTCTCCAAAAGTAGCCAGGCTTCTAACTGCTGGCATCTTTAGACTGGGAGAAATCCTGATCCTTTCGGAATTTTAGCAGGCCGAAGCCCTGTCTCAGGCCAATGGCCCTGCATGCAAAGAAGAGCCTATTTCTCTGTGAAATAAAGATCACTTAACCACTTTTGTAATACCCATTTAGAGGAGGTTATTGGCACTCCATGAACAGCCACGGTTCTCAGTGGTGGCATCTTTAGTCTAGGAGAAATCCTGACCCCTTCGGAATTTGAGCTGTCAGACGCCCAGTCTCAGGGCAATTGCCCTGGATAAAAACATTGGCTATTTTCCCTCTGGAAAAAACCACACCCTCCCAGTTTCTTAATGGCCATTTTGAGGAAGACATTGTATCTCCAAAAGTAGCCAGGATTCTAAGTGGTTGCATCTTTAGTCAGGGAGAAATCCCGATCCTTTTGGGTATTAGCTGTCAGACGCCTAGTCTCAGGCCAATTGCCCTGGATACGAACATTGGCCACTTATCCTCTAAAAAAACCCACACTCTCCCAGTTTGTTAATACCAGTTTGTAGGTAGTGTTGGTCTCTCCAAACGTAGCCAGGCTTCTAATTGCTGGCATCTTTAGTCTGGCAGAAATCCTGATCTGTTCAGAATTTTAGCTGTCAGACACCCAGTCTCAGGCCAAGGCCGCAGGATATGAATATTTGCAATTTTCCCTGTGAAGAAAACCACAACCTCCCAGTTTCTTAATGGCCGTTTTGAGGAAGACATTCTATCTCCAAAAGTAGCCAGGATTGTAAGTTGTGGCATCTTTAGTCTGGGAGAAATCCTGACCCTTTCGGACTTTTAGCTGTCAGAGGCCCAGTCTCAGGCTCATTGCCATGGATACGAAGAGTGGCCATTTTCCCTCTGAAGAAAACCACACCGTCCCAGTTTCTTAATGGCAGTTTGGAGGAAGCCATTGTCTCTCCAAAAGTAGCCAGGGTTTCTAAGAGGTGGCAGCTTTAGTCTGGGAGAAATCCTGATCCTTTTGGAATTTTAGCTGTCAGACTTCCACACTGTGGGCAAGGGCCCTGGACATGTACATTTTCCATTTTACTTTCGAAAAAAACCACACCCTCCCAGTTTCTTATTCCCATTTTGGAGGAAGATACAGTCTCTTCAAAAGTATTCAAGATTCTAACAGGTGGCAGCTTTAGTCTGGGAGAAATCCTGACCCTTTCAGGTTTATACCCGTCAGACGCGCAGTCTCAGGCCAAGGACTTGGACACGTATATTGGCCATTTTCCCTCTGAAAAAAACTACGCCCTCCCAGTTTCTTAATGGCAGTTTGGAGGAAGACATTGTCTCTCCAAAAGTAGCCAGGCTTCTAACAGCTGGCATCTAAAGTAGGGGAGAAATCCTGATCCTTTCGGAATTTTAGCAGGCTGAAGCCCAGTTTCAGGACCATGCCTCTGCATGCAAAGAAGAGCCTATTTCTCTGTGAAATAAAGATCACTTAACCACTTTTGTAATACCCATTTAGAGGAGGTTATTGGCACTCCATGAACAGCCAGGCTTCTCAGTGGTGGCATCTTTTAGTCTAGGAGAAATCCTGACCCTTCGGAATTTGAGCTGTCAGACGCCCAGTCTCAGGGGCAATTGCCCTGGATACGAACATTGGCTATTTTCCCTCTGAAAAAAAACACACCCTCCCAGTTTCTTAATGGCCATTTTGAGGAAGACATTGTATCTCCAGAAGTAGTCAGGATTCTAAGCGGTTGCATTTTTAGTCAGGGAGAAATCCCGATCCTTTCAGATATTACCTGTCAGGCGCCCAGTCTCAGGCCAATTGCCCTGGATACGAACAGTGGCCACTTTCCCTCTGAAGAAAACCACACCGTCCCAGTTTCTTAATAGCAGTTTGGAGGGAAGACATTGTCTCTCCAAAAGTAGTTTCTTAATGGCAGTTTGGAGGAAGACATTGTCTCTCCAAAAGTAGCCAGGCTTCTAACGCTGGCATCTAAAGTAGGGAGAAATCCTGATCCTTTCGGAATTTTAGCAGGCTGAAGCCCAGTTTCAGGACCATGCCTCTGCATGCAAAAAGAGCCTATTTCTCTGTGAAATAAAGATCACTTAACCACTTTTGTAATACCCATTTAGAGGAGTTTTGGCACTCCATGAACAGCCAGTGTTCTAGTGGTGCCATCTTTAGTCTAGGAGAAATCCTGACCCCTTCGGAATTTGAGCTGTCAGACGCCCAGTCTCAGGCAATTGCCCTGGATAAGAAACATTGGCATTTTCCCTACTGAAAAACCACACCCTCCCAGTTTCTTATTGGCCATTTTGAGGAAGATCGTATCTCTCAAAATTAGCCAGGATTCTAAGTGGTTGCATCTTTAGTCAGGAGAAATCCCGATACTTTCGGTATTAGCTGTCAGACGCCCAGTCTCAGGCCAATTGCCCTGGATACCAACATTGGCCACTTATCCTCTAAAAACCCACACCTTCCCAGTTTCTTAATACCAGTTTTGAGGTAGTGGTGATCTTTCAAAACTACCGGCCTTCTATCTGCTGGCATATTTAGTCTGGGAGAAATCCTGATCCTTTCGGAATTTTAGCAGGCGAAGCCCTGTCTCAGGCCAATGGCCCTGCATGCAAAGAAGAGCCTATTTCTCTGTGAAATAAAGATCACGTAACCACTTTTGTAATATCCATTTAGAGGAGGCTTTTGGCACTCCATGAACAGCCAGGCTTCTCAGTGGTGGCATCTTTAGTCTAGGAGAAATCCTGACCCTTTGAATTTTAGCTGTCAGAGCCAGTCTCAGGCAATGCCCTGATAGAACATGCTATTTTCCTCTGAAACACACTCCCAGTTTCAATGCTGAAGAAGACATTGATCTCCAAAGATAGATTCGCGTTGCATTTTAGTCAGAGAAATCCATCCTTCAGATATAGTTGACGCCGCCAGCCAATTGCCCTGACCAGGCACTTTCCTGAAAAACACACCGCCCAGTTTCTAATAGCAGTTGAGAAGATGTCTCCAGTAGCCAGTTCAAGGGGTTTAGCCTATGCTGCGACTACTTGGAAGCCTGAATTCATGGCCATTTCCTCAAAACCACACCCTCCCGTTTTAATCCACTGGAGGAGGTTCTTCCAAAGTACAGGTTCTAATTGTGGCATCTTTAGTCTGGAGAAATCCTGATCTTTCAGAATTTTAGCTGTCAGACTCGGTCTCAGGCCAAGCCGGATTGAATATTGCATTTCCTGGAAGAAAACCACAACCTCCCAGTTTCTTAATGCGTTTGAGGAAGACATTGTATCTCCAAAAGTAGCCAGGATTTAAGTGGCATCTTTAGTCTGGGAGAAATCCTGACCTTTGGATTTTAGCTGTCAGAGGCCCAGTCTCAGGCCCATTGCCTGGATAGAACAGTGGCCATTTTCCTCGAAAAAACCACACCCCGTTTCTTAATGCATTTGAGGAGTATTGCTCTCCAAAAGTAGCCAGGGTTCTAAGGGTGGCACTTTAGTCTGGGAGAAATCCTGATCCTTTGGAATTTTAGCTGTCAGACCCAACTGTGGCAAGGGCCCTGGAATGACATTTCATTTTCTTGAAAAACCACACCTCCAGTTTCTTATTCCCATTTTGGAGGAAGGGATACAGTCTCTTCAAAGTATTCAAGATTCTAACAGGTGGCAGCTTTAGTCTGGGAGAAATCCTGACCTTTCAGGTTTATACTGTCAGACGCGCAGTCTCAGGCCAAGGACTTGGACACGATATTGGCCATTTTCCTCTGAAAAACTACGCCTCCCAGTTTCTTAATGGCAGTTTGAGGAAGACATTGTCTCTCCAAAAGTAGCCAGGCTTCTAACAGCTGGCATCTAAAGTGGGAGAAATCCTGATCCTTTCGAATTTTAGGCTGAAGCCCAGTTTCAGGACCATGCCTGCATGCAAAGAAGAGCCATTTCTCTGGGAAAACAAAGATCTTTAATCCACTTGTAATACCCATTTAGAGGGAGGTTATTGGCACCCATGAACAGCCAGGGTCTTCAGTGGTGGTATCTTTAGTCTAGAGAAATCCTGACCCCTTTGAATTCGAGCTGTCAGATTTGCTCAGTCCAGGCAATTGCCCTGGATAAAACATTGGCTATTTTCCTCCTGAAAACCACACCTCCCCAGTTTTTCTTAATCGGTCATTTTGAGGAAGACATTGTATTTCCAAAAGTAAATAGGATTCTAAGTGGTTGCATTTTAGTCAGGGAGAGAAACCCTGGATCCTGGGTATTAGCTCAGACGCCTAGTCCCAGGCCAATTGCCCTGGATAACAACATTGGCCACTTATCCTCTAAAACAACTTCCACTACTCGTTCAGTATTGTCTTAAATACCGTTATGCTGATGTGTAGAAACATCCTTGGAATCGGCCTCTCCAAACCATGCTTGAGCAGGTTTCTTGGAAATGTGGCATAACCTTTATCATTGGGAGGATAATAACACAGTTCGATCATCTTTCAGAAATTGACCTTTAGAATGTCAGACCCCAGTCTCAGGCAATTGCCCGTGATATGAACATTGGCATTTTCCCTCTGAAAACCACACCTCCAGTTTCTTAATGGCCATTTGAGGAAGACATTGTATCTCCAAAAGTAGCCAGGATTTAAAGTTGTGCATCTTTTAGTCTGGGAGAAATCCTAATCTTTCGACTTTAGCTGTCAGAGGCCCAGGCTCAGGTCTATTGCCATGGATACGAACAGTGGCCATTTTCCTCTGAAGAAAACCACACCGTCCCAGTTTCTTAATAGCAGTTTGGAGGAAGACATTGTCTCTCCAAAAGTAGCCAGGGTTTCAAGAAGGCAGCTTTAGTCTGGGAGAAATCCTGATCCTTTAAATTCTTAGCTGTCAGACTTCCACACTGCGGGTTAGGGCCCAGGACATGTATACTGGCCATCTCGAAAACAGGCTAAGGTCTTGGACACGTATATTGGCCATTTTCCTCTGAAAAAACTACGCCTCCCAGTTTCTTAATGGCAGTTTGGAGGAAGACATTGTCCCTCCAAAAGTAGCCAGGCTTCTAACGGCTGGCATCTAAAGTAGGGGAGAAATCCTGATCCTTTCGAATTTTAGCAGGCTGAAGCCCAGTTTCAGGACCATGCCTCTGCATGCAAAAAGAGCCTATTTCTGTGAAATAAAGATCACTTAACCACTTTTGTAATACCCATTTAGAGGAGGTTATTGGCACTCCATGAACAGCCAGGGTTCTCAGTGGTGGCATCTTTAGTCTAGGAGAAATCCTGACCCTTCGGAATTTGAGCTGTCAGACGCCCAGTCTCAGGGCAATTGCCCTGGATACGAACATTGGCTATTTTCCTCTGAAAAACCACACCTCCCAGTTTCTTAATGGCCATTTTGAGGAAGACATTGTATCTCCAAAAGTAGCCAGGGTTCTAAGTGGTTGCATCTTTAGTCAGGAGAAATCCCGATCCTTTGGGTATTAGCTGTCAGACGCCCAGTCTCAGGCCAATTGCCCTGGATACCAACATTGGCCACTTATCCTCTAAAAACCCACACCTTCCCAGTTTCTTAATACCAGTTTTGAGGTAGGTGATCTTTGTAAAACTACCCGCCTTCTATCTGCTGGCATATTTAGTCTGGGAGAAATCCTGACTTCGGAATTTTAGCAGGCCGAAGCCCTGTCTCAGGCCAATGGCCCTGCATGCAAAGAAGAGCCTATTTCTCTGTGAAATAAAGATCACGTAACCACTTTTGTAATATCCATTTAGAGGAGGCTTTTGGCACTCCATGAACAGCCAGGCTTCTCAGTGGTGGCATCTTTAGTCTAGGAGAAACTCTGACCCCTTCGAATTTGAGCTGTCAGACGCCCAGTCTCAGGGCAATTGCCCTGGATACGAACATTGGCTATTTTCCCTCTGAAAAAACCACACCCTCCCAGTTTCTTAATGGCCATTTTGAGGAAGACATTGTGTCTCCAAAAGTAGCCAGGATTTTAAGTGGTTGCATTTTTAGTCAGGGAGAAATCCGATCCTTTCAGATATTAGCTGTGGGCCTTAGTCTGGGCCAATTGCCCTGGATACGAACATTGGCC
>JAREIS010002352.1:0-13156 GCA_030060385.1 Muscicapa striata striata | reverse complement strand
GACAAGAACCCATAGGGTGTCACAATGGTTCCTTGGTCTATGAGGCCTTTAGTGTTAGAATAGTCTCCATGATTCCATAAGGTCTTGCAATGTCACAACAGATCATGGATTTCACTGAGCCCCACTGTGTCACTATGGTCCCTTTGACTCCACAAGGCTCTGAAGTGCCACAATGGCCCTTTGCTTTCAAAAGACCTCAAAGTGTAAAAATGTCCTCCGTGGTTTCATGAGGCCCTGCTGTGTCACAATGCACCACTGGTTCCATGGTACCCCATAGATTCACAATGGTATCCTTGGTTCCATGGTGTCAGAATGGACCCTTCATCCCATGCAGACCCACAGTGTTCACTGTAGTGCCCTTGATTCCATGAGGCCCTGCCATGCTGTAACGGCCTCTAGTGTTCCAGTGGGTCCCAAAATGCCGGAATAGTCTCCATCATTCTATGAGGCCCTGCAATGTCATTGTGCTCCCCTTGGTTCCATAGGGCCCCACAGTGTAACAATGGACTCTTGCTTCCATGAGTTCCTCAGTCTAAATGGCTCATGGCTCCATGAGGCCATGCAGTTTAACAAGGGATCCTTGGTTCCACGAGGCCTTGCTTTGTAACAATGGACCCTTGGATCCATGAGATTCTGTAGTGTCACCACAATCTCCTGGGATTCGCATTGTCACAATGGACAATTGATTCTGTGGGATCCTGCTGTGCCACAACAAACCCTTAGTGCTGGGCCACAATAAACCATTTGTGCCGTGAGGTTCTGGAGTGTCACAGTGGTGTCTCTGATTCAACGAGGTTCTGGAGTGTCACAATGGCCTCCCTGGTTAAATGAGGCCCTGGAGTGTCACACTGGCCCCTGGGTGTCCTTCTGAGGAGTGCTGCCCCCTCGGGAACACAGCATGGTTCCTTAGCCCCCTGCCCCTGGGCACTGCTCTCCCTTTGTGGACAGAGAATGGTACTGCAGCCTGTACCCTCTCTGAGGAGTCCTGCCCCCTTGTGGACAAAACTCAGCACTGCAGCTCCCCCCCTCCCCTAACCATGCAGCCCCCTTATGGACGCAGCATGGTACTGTAGACCCCCGCTCCCAACATTCCAGTCCCCTTTTGAACAAAACCACATCCTGCGGCCCTCCTCTCAAGCAATGCTGCCCCCTTGTGGACACAGACAGGTACTGCAAACCTCCTCTTTCTGTGCAGTGTTGCCCCCTTATGGACACAGACTGGTACTGCAGCCTCCCTCCACAGGCAGTGCTGCCCCTTTGTGAACACAGCATGGTACTGCAGAACCCCTGTTTGAAGTAGTGCTGCCTCCTCGTGGACACAACCCAGTACTGCAGCCCTCCCACCCTCTAAGTAGTCCTGCCCTTTTGTGGACAAAACTCAGCACTGCAGCCACCCCCACTCCCGAGCAGTGCTGCCATCTTGTGGATACAACCTCATTTTGGACACAACCCAGTACTGCAGCCGCCCCCTCCCTGAGTGGTGCTGCCCTATTGTGGACACTGCCCGGTGCTTCAGTTCCTGCCCTTGAGCAGTGCTGCCGCCTTGTAGACAGAGCAACAGTATGGTACTGCAGTCTACTGCTTCTGAGCAGTGCTGCCCCCTTGTGGGCACAACGTGGTACTGCAGCCACCACCTCCTGAGCAGTACTATTGCTTTGTGGACACAGCATGGCACTGCAGCCCTTCCCTTTTTGTAATGCTGCCCCCTTATGGACACAACACAGGACTGCAATCTCCCCCCTCCTTGAACAGTGCTGCCTCCTTGTGGACACAGCCTGGTACTGCAACCACCCCCCATCTGTGGAGGGCTGCCCCCTTTCAAATAGAGCATGGCACTTCAGCTCCACAACCTAGGCACTGCTGCCCCCTTGTGGACACATCCTGGTACTACAGCTGCCCCCCCTGCGAGCATTGCTGCTCCTTTGTGCACACAGTCTGGCACTGAATTCCCTCCCCTCGGGCAGTGCTGCCTCCTTGTGGGCACAGCATGGTACTGCAGCCCCTCCCTTCTGAGTAGTGCTGGCCACTGGTGAACACAAGCTGATACTGCAGCCCCTCCCTCCGAGAAGTTCTGCCCTTTTGTGTACACAACCCAGTACTGCAGCCCCTCCCCGAAGTGTTTCCCTGTTGAGGACACAGAATGGTGCTGCAACCCCCATCCTCTGAGAAGTGATGCCCCCTTGTGGGAAGAGACAAGTACTGCAGCTTCCTCCTTGAGTAGTGCTGCTCCCTTGTGGACACAACCCAGTACTGCAGCCCCCCACCTTCCCAAGCAGTGCTGCCCCCTTTTTGACACAAGCCGGCACTGCAACCTCCCTTCTTCTGAGTCATGTTGCCCTATTGTGGACCCAGCCCAGTATTGCAGCCTCTCCTCCCCGCCCCAGCAGTGCTATTTTTATGTGGACACAGCATGGTACTACATCCCCCCATTCTGAGTATTACTGCCCCCTCATGGACACAACCTGCAACCCGGAAGTGCAGATACCCTGTCAGAGCAATGCTCTTGAGTTGTGGACACAGCATGGTACTGCAGATCCCACCACCCCCAAGCAGTTCTGCCCCCTTGTGGAAAAAAACTCGGCACTGCAGCTCCCCCCTCTACTAACAGTGATGCCCCCTTATGGACTCAACCTGGTCCTGCAGGCCCACCCCTTGAGGAGAGCTGCTCCCCTGTGGACACAGAATGGTACTGCAGCCCCCTCTTATCTGAGTAGTGCTGCCCCATTCTGGACAAAACCTATTACTGCAACCCCCTCCCTGAGCAGTGCTACCCCCTTGTGGACACAGCTAGGTACTGCAGCCTGAAGCCCCCTACCCGAGCAGTGCTGGCCTTTATGGACACAATAACATACAGCGGCCTTCCTCCTCCCTAAGCAGTGCTGTCCCCTTCTGCACACAACCCCGTCCTGAAGGCCTCCCCACCAAGAAATGCTGCCCACGTATAGACACAACCAGGTACTGCAACCTCCTCCTTCTGAGCAGTGCTGCCCCCTTTGGAAACCCAGCCCAGTATTATAACCCCTCCCTGAGCAGTGCTGCCTCCTTGTCAACACAGTATGGTACTGCAGACCCCACCCTCCCTGAGCAGTGCTGTGCATTGGTGGACACAACCTGGTAATGCAGCCCCCTTCCTTGTAGTGCTGCCCCATTGAAGACACAAAAGGGTACTGCAGCACCCCTCTCTAAGCAGTGCTGTCCCCCTGAGGACACAGCATGGTACTGGAGCCCCCATCCTTTTGCAGCAGTGCTGCCCCTTGTGGACAAAATCCAGTACTGCAGCCCCCCACTTTGAGCAGTGCTGTCCCTCTGTAGACATATCATAATGCTGTAACCCCTCCCTGGCCTCCCTAGAAATGCTGCCCCCTTGTGGACACAGCCTGGTACTGCAGCCCGCCCCTCAAACAGTACTGCCCCCTTTTGGACTCAGCATGGTACTGCAGCTGCTTAATTCTGAGCAGTGCTGCCGCCTTCAGAACACAGCTAAGTACTGCAGGCCTCTCCTTCTGTGCAGTGCTGTTCCCTAGTGGACTCAGCATGGTACTGCAGCCCATCTCCGCCCGAGCAGTGCTGCGCCCTTGTGGACACAACATTGTACCATAGCCCCCACCCCCCGAGCAGTCCTGCACCTTTGTGGACAGAACTCATTACTGCAGCCCCCTCCCTCTACCAGCAGTGCTGCCCTGTTGTGGACACAGTGCAGTACTGCAGCCCCCTCCACAAGCAGTGCTGCCCCCTTTTGGACCCAGCATGATACTCATGTTCCCTCCTTCTAAACAGCGCTTCCCCCTGTGGGCATAGGGTGGTACTGCAGCCTTTCCCCATGAGAAGTACTGTCCCCTTGTGGACACAACCCAGAACTGCACCCTATCCTGAGCAGTTCTTCCCTCTTGTGGACACAGCTGGGCACTGCAGGGCCCCCCTTTTCGTGTACTGCTGCCCGCTTGTGGACAAAACCTGGTACTGCAGCCCCCGTTTCCGAGCAGTGCTGCCCCATTGTGGACACAGCATTGTAATGCAGACTCTTCCTTCTGAGCAGTGCTACCCCCTTGTGGGCACATCATGACACCTGCAGCCCTCCTCCGGGGCAGGGCTGTCTCCTTGTGGACACAACCCAGTGCTGCAACCCCCTGCCCCAAGCAGTGCTGCCCACTTGTTGACACAAGTGATACTGCAGTGATACAAGTGATACTGCAGCCCACCACAAGCTTCTTCAGTGGTTAAAAATCGCAGCGAGTTAGCAACAGCAAGGGACCCCAATCCATACTTGGCAACAAGCTGGGGTAATTCAAAAAGACCGGCCATTGAAAGGGTGTGTACCTATCAGGCACGGTTCCAGTGCCTCTTAGCACAGGGTATGCTTCAATTGTTCCAGCCTCAGGCTCCAAACTGTCTGACATAAGCACGTCAATTTTTCCTGCTGCCTCATATTCCCCACTCCCGACAGCCACTCGCTTTACCTGTCTCCAGATGCTGACCAGATCAGGAGCAGCTGTCGATAGCGCAGCAATGGTGGTGTTTTCTCTGGGTACAAAGGGATGGTAACTCTGGCTCTCTCTGTGGATGTGTGTCAGGTTGCTAGTCAGTTGCTGTATATCCCAGGGGCTGCTCTGATTTCTATAATGCACACGATGGCGGCGGCTTCAGGGACCTCTGATTCATCGGCGTATCCCCCTGGTGACACATCCCAGCATGAGCCAGAGGTGCAGCCCTGCACGGCTGCAGGACGCTCTGCCAAGGAAACTCCTGGCACAGAGTAATTTCACATGATTTCACGCAGCTGCTTCACCCCTCCTTCTCTCTTGTGTGCTTGGTGTGGCATCCATACCTCCCGCTGCTCCTCCAGGTGCCCTCTCCTCACTTCTGGCCTCAGTGGATGGTGCCTACAGTGTTCCCACCACTGCCCTCATATCATGCTCTTTTTTTGACTGCCTTAGCAAGTCCACTATAAGCCTCCAAGGTTTTGTCATACTGATGGCTGTCTCAGCTCCTTTAGAGGCTGCTTCGATTATAAACCTTCCAGCCCGCTCAGATGTTTTTAAATCTAGAGCAGTTCCTTCAGTAATACCCAGTCCATACTTCTCAGACCATGTTAGCAGAGCCAGTAAACCAGTAAAGCTCACTCACTGTACATGATCCCCTGTTTCTTTAAAAGAGGAGTCCATACCTTAATAATGGAGTCTTCTTGTACCAAGGCCCACACTCTCATATTTTTCTCCAGCAGCATTTTCTATTCCCTAAAAAGAGGGGGTCTGGACCCATGCATTCTCCACTGACCTTCACAGCTGTCTCCATTGTTCCGCCAAGATTCCACAGCTTTTCCTACCACTCTCTGCAGCCCTCCTATCCGCTGCAGGCAGCAATTCCTGCTGCCTTCTGCCTCCCTGAAATATCCACAGCAGCTTGCTGTATTACTTCGGTGGTCACCAGATGTCGCTTTGATTTTGGAGGCAGGAATGTGAACATAGAACACCAAGGGTCATGCACAACTGCCAACTTTTATTGAGTGCTCTCCTTGTTGTGTAGGTCTGAAGATCTGCACAGTCAATCCCTACTGTTTGAACCATTTGCCACCCAGCCAAACAGCCAATAGCTGCTTGTGTCCCAACAGTCTAGGCCGGCTCTCCATCGGTCCACACTGGTCAAGTTACATAATTAAGGTACTTATGTAATTACTTTCCTTTACAACTGAGATTAATTATAACTGTGAGACTTCTTGCATGAAACACTCCGCCGGCAGTGAAGGGCTCCAGGGAACTGCTTCAGCTGAAAGACACTTGGGCCATGCACTTACCTACTCAGTGCTACATACCCCCTACTGCCACCTCTGTGGTGTCACAGAGAGAGGGACGCTGGGCCGAGGCCATCATGGGGCCGGGGCCATCCCAGGGCCATGGCCATCGTGGGGCCGGGCCCTTCCTCCTCCCGGAGCTCAGGCTGGGCCGGGCCCCATGCCGGGGCCTGGAGCCCTGCCAGCTCCTGCTCCCCTGCCCAACCGGAAAGCAAAAAGACACCACTAGCACTATTTCCCTGTGATTTGTGAAAGCGAAACAGCATTCTAATTGGTTTACTGGGCTGTCAATCACTAACCCAGGTCTCTGATTGGTCCCCGGAGGCTCAGGGGAGGCTCCCAGAGAGGACACTGTTCTCTTTGTCTTAAGCCATGTGCTCTTAAGCCATGTGCTTCTTTGGGGGGATGGGCCACCATCCCCCTGTCTGCTCCATGTGGCCCCAGCACAATGCCACAGACATAAGGGTCACTACCCTACCCGACTTCAACAGATGGTGATGGAATACACATTTCTGGCCACATTCTGTATTGCGACTCAAGACATTATCTACCTTTTGTTTTATTACCATTTGCATAATGAAAACTTTACACATAGTTCTTTCTTAAGATTAGGGGGTTTTGTGGTACACAATGGGTTTCTTCATTTTTTTGCATTACTCACTAAGTATAACCAGATTTTTGAGCAAAGACAATCCCATGGATGGGTTCGTCTTTGCTCGAGGTAGGACTAATTCAGTCTTTCTTAAAATACTTTTCATGTGTACTATAGGGACTTTGTTTCCATTTACTGTGTTCAAGAGTTTAGATTGGGCAGGACTAGCTCAACTGATGGACTTTCATGTGTTGACCACCTAGGCGGCTTTTGCTAAGTTCATTTTTCAATTCTTGAAGGTTTCCCTGCTAAGTGCTTTTAGGGTAGTTTTGAGTAGGCCTTTGCACCACTTAACTTTCCCGGCAGCTGGTGCATGGTAAGGGATATGATATATCCATTCAATGCTATGTTCTTTGGCTTAGGTGTTGATAAGGCTGGTTTTGAAATGGGTTTCGTTGTTTGACTTGATTGTTTTAGGGGTGTCATGTTTTTAGAGGACTTGCCTTTTTAAGCTTTGGATGGTGTTCCGAGCAGTAGCGTGAGGCACAGGGTAGGTTTCTAACCATTGGGTGGTGGCTTCCACCATGGTCAGCACGTAGCGCTTGCTTTGGTGGGTTTGAGGCAGTGTCATGCAGTCAACTTGCCAGGCCTCTCCATACTTATATTTGGACTATCGCCTACTATTCTAGAGGGGCTTGACTTGCTTGATGGCAGCACGTCTCACAGTCCTAGATAATTTGAGAAATACTGTCTATGGTTAGATTTACCTTTTAGTTTCGCGCCTACATATAGGTGGTGTCTCTGCCCTGATGACCTGAGGTATCGTGGGCCTATGGAGCCAGGAACAACTTTCTCTTGTGTTGTCAATTTAAGTCTATCTTTGACACTTTTATTTGTGTTGCCTGATTTATCTGTTTGTTGTGTTGGTGTTTTCATTAGCCTGACTTTTGGGGACATGGGCATTCACATGACGGACTTTTACAGGTAGCTTCTCTCCTGAGTGGCAATGTCTTTCCACTCATCAGCAGCCCAAACTGGTTTTCTTTTATATTGCCAGTTAGCCTTTTTCTACTTTTTTTAGCCAATTCCACAAAGCATTGGCTACCATCCATGAATCAGTGTAAAGGTAGAGCTTTGGCCACTTCTCTCTCTCAGCAATGTCCAAGGCCAGCTGAACAGCTTTGAGTTCAGCAAGTTGACTTGATCCACCTTCTGCTTCAGTAGCTTGTGCAACCTGTCGTGTGGGGCTTTATACGACTGCTTTCCACTTCCGGTTTATCCTCATGATGTGGCAGGAATTGTTGGTGAAAAGACTGTAGCGTGTTTCATTTGCTGGCAGTTGGTTGTATGGTGGGGCTTCTTCTGCCCGGGTTACTTGTTTTTCTTCATTGATGAGACTAAAATTTTCACTTTACGGCTAGTTTGTAATTATCTCCAAAATCTCAGGGTGATTTGGGTTGCTAATACGGGCATGCTGTGTTATGAGGGTAGTCTACTTGATCCATGTGGCATCGATGGCATGGTGGGTAAAGGGAACTTTTCCTTTAAACATTCACCCTAGCACTGGTAGACAGGGTGCTAGGAGAAGTGGAGTTTTTTCGCCAATTACTTCTGAGATAGCTTGAACTCTCTCATAGGCAGCTAAGATTTTTTTTCTGTGGGAGCGCAGTTGTCTTCGGATCATCTGTAACTTCTGCTTCAGAATTTCAGAGGTTGGCCTCGAGTCTTACCAGGCACCTTCTGCAAAATGCTCCAGGACAGATCATGGTTTCCGACTGTAGAGTAAAGTACGTTCTTTGCTTCTGGTTTTGTCCTGACTGGGTCAAGGGCTATCGCATGAGCGATCTCCTCCTTGATTTGGGTGAAGGCTTGCTGTGGTTTAGAGTTTCAGTGGAAATAGTTTTTCTTGCAGGTGACCAGGTAGAGAGGGCTTACAATCTGGCTGTACTCAGGGATGTGCATTTTCTAAAAGCCTATAAAACCAAGGAAAGCTTGTATTTTTTTCTTGCTTGTTGGTGGAGACATTGCAGTGATTTTATCGATGGCTTCAGTGAGGATTTGGTGCCATCCATTTTGCCAATTCAGTTTCAGGAACTGGATTTCTCGGGCAGGTCTTTTTGATTTTGCTCTTTTTAATGGCAATGCCAGCTTCTAGCAAAATCTGAATAATCTTGTCATCTTTCTCAAACACCTCCATTGCCGTGTTTTCTCCCACAATGATGTTATCAATGTATTGCAGGTGGTTTGGAGCTTCACCCTTTTCCAGTGTAGCCTGGATCAGTCCATGGCAGATGGTAGGGCTGTGTTTCCACCCCTGGGGCAGTCGGTTCCAGGTGTACTGCACGCCCCTCCAGGTGAAAGCAAACTGAGGCCTGCACTCCACTGCCAAAGGAATGGAGAAAAATGCATTGGCAATGTCAATGGTGGCATACCACCTTGCTGCCTTGGACTCCAGCTCGTACTGCAGTTCCAGCATGTCCGGCACGGCAGCGCTCAGCGGTGAAGTCACTTCATTCAATGCACGATAGCCATGGTGAGTCTCCATTCTCCATCAGACTTGCACACAGGCCAGATGGGGCTGTTGAAGGGTGAGTGGGTTTTGCTGACCACCCCTTGGCTCTCCAGCTCACGGATCATCTTGTGGATGGGGATCACAGCATCTCCATTTGTCCGGTACTGTCGGCAGTGCACTGTCAAGGTGGCAATTGGTACCTGTTGCTCTGTCACATTCAGGAGTACCACTGCAGATGGGTTTTCTGACAGTCCAGGCAAGGTGTTCAACAGCTTAATGCTCTCTACTGCTACAGCAGCTATTCCAAAAGCTCACCTGAGTCCCTTTGGGTCTTAGCCGTTCCTGAGGAAGTCTATGCCTAGAATACATGGAGCCTCTGGGCCAGTTACAATTGGATGTTTCTGCCACCCCTTCCCTGTCAGGCTCACCTCAGTCTCCAGCAGAGTCAATTCCTGTAATCCCCCTGTCACCCCAACAATGGAAACAGGTTCTTCTCCCACATGTTCTGATGGTATTAGAGTGCATTGTGAACAAGTATCAACTAACACTCTATGTTTCTGTGGCTCTGATGTGCCAGGCCATCAGATCCACACCGTACAATAGACCCTGTTATCCCATGCCTCTCTCTGGCTAGAGGCAGGGCCCCTCTAGCCCTGGTTATTCCTTTCCCGGGCATACATAGTGGAGGTTCCTTCAAGTGGGTCTGACAGATTATCTTCCCTTCTGTCATACCCTGGACCTTGGTTATGGGAGGTCGAGGCTACCTTCACTTTAGTGGAACTCGCTTGGTTAGTGCTTCCCTCCCTGAGCTGACACACCTGTGCTGAAGTGAGTTTCCCATCCCATTTCCCCATGTCTTCCCCATGGTCTCGCAGGAAGAACCACAGGTCACCTCATGGGGTGTACCCTCTCTCGCTATTTGAGGGCTCTAAATCTGGGGCTTGTGACTCGCACTGGTGTTGCACTGATCTTCCTCATCTCCTCCCTCACCTCCCTCATCTCCTCTTGGAGGCTCTTGACCACAAAAGAGACATGAACCTGTATTTGACTGCTGATCATACTCTCAAAATTTCTGAGCTTGGTGGCAACAGAACCCACTGTTTCTCGGTGGTTATCAGCATTAATCATTGCAATAAAAGTGGTATATTGAGATGGCCCCAGGGTTGCCAGATTCCACAACATCTGCCCTGTGCACCTGACCTTGTCAGGGTCATTGTCATGGTATCCCCCCCTCCCAAAGAGTACCTCCAATACTGCCAATTCTCTCAGCTGCTAGATCCCTTCCTCAATGTTCTTCCAGCACATTCTATGGTGGTGCTCCTGCATTCTCTCTCTGTGGACAAACCTCTCTCTCACACTCATTAAAAGCCATTCCCAGTGGGGAAGGGGGCCTGGCTCCCTTATGAATATCTGGTCCACACCTGAGTCCTGGGACAAGGATCCCAAATTCCTGGCCTCAGTGCCATCCAGTTGTACACCTGTTCCCATAAGGTCCCAGACCCAGAGTAACCAAGTTGTAAAAGCCTCACGGCCCCGTCGTGCAATGTCTTTTCGCAGGTTACAGAGACTGTCATATGAGAGGGACTTGGTGATGATCTCAGCCTCTGGCTCCCCTGCTGGTTGTGAGGGGCCTCCTTGCTGATCTTTATTATCTAGGTGCCTTGTTTTAATCAGATTTCCTAGTTTCCACAGGGGCAACTGCTGCTGTCTGTGGCTGCCCCTGTGATCCAGCTGGAACCTGGACAGATGTAACATCTACGGGTTCCACTGCAGCACCATCAGACTCTCCCTCTTTAGGGCAGGGGAGGGTTTCTCACCAGCTGGGGAAAAGCGCTCCTTCAACATCTGGCTTATTCTCTTCACTAGAACCCCCACCCACTCCGGATTGTTCATTTCTGCAGTGGGCTGTGGGGCAGCTCCTCGCTCACCGTTTGGGGCCAGGTGATGAGCTGTGTCCCCAGAGGGAGGAGGCTGGAGCGGGGCAGATGCAGGGCAGCTGACCGCAGAGCGCCCGGCTCTCCTGCGCTCTGGCCGCGGGCGCTGCAGACGCGGCTCCTCCTGCTCCGAGCTCACCGGGGGCACGAGTCGCCCCCAGCCCCGGAAACCAGCCCCCACCTACCCCTTTGTCCAGAGTCATCAAAAGATCCTGGGCATAGCCTGTAGGCTCCGTTAGCATGATAGTGGGAAAAATTCTTTAAACTGGGACAAAAACCCAACCAACAACAGGGGCCTAAAATTCATCCTAAAATTGATCAGGTTTAGCTTCAAAACAGACAAAGGCCCATAAAGCCATCCTGTGTCCTCGCATGGTTGGGCCTAAAATCACCCAAAGGCAGTAAAAATCTAACCAAGGGGTCTAAAATTTCCCAAACTGATTAAAAACTCACACAACTGGCCCAAAATCACCCTTCAATCTCCCCAATGGCCAGAAAATCAAACCTGAAAGTGCTCGGTTTTTCCTAAAAGCACTCAAATGGACATAAACACCCAAACTGGCCTGAAACCCCCAAGGGAGCTAAAATCACCCTAAAATCAGACCCCTGGGTCTCATAGGCTTCATGCCAGCTGTTCACTGCCATATTTCAGCACCCAAAATCCCACACCCTCCCCCAGAAATTTCCCACATTTGGACCCTGAATTCCAAAATATTCCCTTAGGAGATGCTACAGATTTTCACTAGAGATACCAAACTCCCCATGTTTGTCCCCAAGTTTGTTTATAGAGACCCCAAAAATCAAAAAAATTCCCTGCGGGAAGCTCAAAATTCCATTTGACGATCCCAACATTGCAAAAATTCTCAATAGAATCGTAAAAATTCCCATGTTTGGACAAAAGTTAGAAAAAAACCTTCCTGTTGTAGACCCCGTAATTCTCAAAATTCTCAACATCGGCTTTTTCCCCTTGTGGCCATGACGTGAGCAGCATTCGGCCGGCATGACACCCCTAGACCAAGAGCCACCAAATGTCTCCCTGGGGACTCTCCCAAGGATGGCAGCCCTGGCTCTGCTGCACAGCAAAGCTGAACTCCTCCTCCTCCTCCGCATCGTCCATCGGGAGCAGCGGCGCTGTGCGCGACCCCTCGGGCCCCACCCAGAGCTGATTTTTAATAAAGGCCTTGAAAAAGGAGCTGGTCTCCTGGCCCATTCACTACAGAGACCAAGAGTGGGAACAGAACCGACACCAGAACTGAGACCAGCACCGCTCCAGAACTGGAACTAAGACTGGGACAGAGACTGAGACTGAAATCAGGCCCAGAATTTGCACTGGGACCAAGACTGAGACCAGCACCGACACTGGGACGGGCACCAGGAGAGCTCCAGGACTGCTCTGGGACCGGCAATGGTACCAGGAGAACTCCAGGAATGAGACTGAGAGCGGCACCGGAACCAGCACCAAGGCTGGCACCGGTATAAAAACTGAGACTGGCACTGCTCCAACACCAGAACCGAGACTGAGATTGGCACTGGGAGCACTCTGGGACCACCATCGACACCGGTACCAGTGCTGGAACTGGGACCGCTCTAAAACCGAGACCAAGACCGACATTGAGTCTAAGACTGAAAACAGAGCCGGCACCGGCACCGAGACTGGCACTGCTATCGGACCCAGACTGAGACCAGCACTGTGGAAGCTGAGACAGAGAGTGCTGTGGATTTAATTGGCATTTGCAGTTTGATAACCAGGATGCCTTGGCAAGAACAAACAGAGCTTTGGCAATAACAAGAAGACTGGATTGACACTGGCGAGAGGAAAGGAGACTGAACTAAATAAGTAGAAATGTAAAGTTTCTCGGGATGATGTTTAACCTAATGAATGTAGACAAAAAAGTACTGACTTCCTAAAAATGGTGTATAAGCAAATGTAGCTCACAATAAATTTGGATTCTGATCACGAGTCACTAGTCCCTGTATCTCTCTCAATCATCAATAAAATCCCCTGGGACCGGTACCGAGACCGGCATCAGAACCAGGATGGAGACCAAGACAGGGACCAGAACCAATACCAGAACCGAGACTGGCACCTCTTCAAGACGGGCACTGGGACTCAGACCGAGACTGAAACGGTCCCCAGAACTGGCACTGGGACCAAGACTGTGACCATGACGGACACTGGGACTGGCCCTGGGAGCGCTCCAGGACTGCTCTGGGACCAGGACCAGCACCGGCACCAGGAGAACTCTGGGACTGAGACTGAGACCGGCACCAGCACCAGAAGTGAGACTGGCACCGTTTCAGGACTGGGCCTGAGACTGAGATTGGCTCTG
>JAREIS010002351.1:0-25285 GCA_030060385.1 Muscicapa striata striata | reverse complement strand
GGCAGAGACTGGAAAAGGCTGAGAAGGAAATCCAGGAGTGCGGACCTGTTTAACATCAGAAGGACAGAATCAAAGGCAAGGAAATTCGGGTCAATAGTAAACCAGATACTAAGAACTACACATTCCTTCCTTGGAAGGAATGAACATCAAACCAATGTATTTCAATGGGTTCAGGCTGTAAAAAATTTATGAAAAATCCAGTACAACTCACGTGTCATGGAATGATTTTCTCTGCATACCTGGGCTATCTGTGGAAGAAATTATTTCTGTTGCACATCTTCACAAGAATCAAAGAATGCCTTGACTCTCTAACACTAAAGATGTCAAGTAAAAAGCAGATTGTGAAGGGCCATATGTGAGTCATGCAATGGCTGCTCCACAAGAGACAGAGTGGTTCCAGGCAGCCAGGCGAGAAGTTTTAGAAATGCAAATTAACACTGCTGGGGCAAAGCACCCATTTATCATTGGAATTACAAGGACAGACAATGAGGTCTCTGAGAATGTCAGGAAAATTAATCCACAAACACCAGAAGTTTATGTCCAAAAAGGAGACAGAGGTGTCCTTCTTTTCTTTATTCGAATAAAGGGAGAGGCCATGGGGCATTGCCCTGGGATGTCTCAGATTTTTGGAGGATGCAGCCTCCTTTTTACTCTATTTTCCCGGCTGTATTTCCCTATCTCCTTTTCATTTGGCTGAGATACTTGAGAGGTACAGACTTCCTGGAACGCCTGATACCTGAGATTCCCCTTTAATGTATAACCGGCCTTTTTAATTCTTAGTTCTTATACAAGTCATAGTTTTTCCCCATTGCTTTTTACATTTTTCAATATTCTTTCAATTCACTTATTAGCAAACTTACACTTGGTTTGTAAAGGCAATTATCATTTTCCATTCATCAGTCAGTGGAATCCATCCCATTGTTTCTTTTATCTCTCAATGCTGGTCTTATCTACCAGCAGATCCACAGCTCATTTGTAAAGACAAATCCAACATTTCTTTCAAGAATAATCCCAAAACCAAAGAGGACTCAGGAAAAGAGATTGACTCAATAGAAATTAAAATATTGTAAACACAATTCTAGAGAAAATTGTGGGAGTCCCAAGTGTTCCCCTGTCTTCCCTGAATGCCTCCAGTCTCCTCTGGCGGGGTTCTCAGAGACCCTGGAATGGGACCCAAGAGTCTTGGGGGCTGGATTCAACCCCCTGGAAAAATCTGCCAACATTGAGGGAAGAAATACAATCCACAAAAATAAGCAGATTATAAATTAGACTGTTAGAATGTAGAAAAGGTGAATTTCTAGGAAAGTTTATATTAGAAGGTTTTTAGCCCACATGGAGGATTTGGGGCATGGTATGTCTCTTCCTCCTTCTTCTCCATGCCATCCATGTTGGGTGGCATGCTGGGATCCTCAGACTGGATAGGGACAAAGCTGGACTGTGTAATAAAATTGTAGTGTATTAGAAAATAATTGTAAATATTAGGTATGTAGTTTGGAGTATAAAAGATAAGCCCAGCCCAAGGCCGAGGCATTCCACCTCAGATGTCAAGCTCAACAGATTGCTCTTAGCTAGGCAAAGAGTTTCTAAGATAAGAAATAATAAACAACCTTGAGACCTCCGAGAACAGCCTCCTCCAGCCTCTCTTCGGCAGCCATTGGGAAAAACCCAAATTCCAGACCACCTTCATGTCCTCTGGAGGTGATCTCTTGTCTAAGGAGACGCAGCAGGCAGTGACAAAAATAAGGAGAGGAGGGAGTCAAAGCAGTGAAATTAATATCATAGTAGGGGTGCATATTAAGGGGGACATGCAGTAGGTGGATTGGGAAGTCTGAACCTTCCAAGTACCTCAGCCAGTGGGGAAAGGGAGAGGGAGATGCAGATGGGACAATGAGGACAAAAAGGAGGCTGTGTTTTAGAGACACATTCAAACATTTTAACACAGTTCCTCCATCATCCCACCTTTTTCAACCGTGTGCAGTTGTCCCAGTCCTGATAATTTGTTACTTTTCATTACTTTCAACAGCTTTCCATTCCTTCATTGGTTAAATGCTAACATTAAAACAATTCTTCAGCATTGGTATCACAACACAACATTCACTTTAAAAGATGTCTCAACTTTACCAAAACTTCTTTTACAAAAGTCAACCTTATAAAACACATAGTATTGCTTCTAGCAATTGTTAAAGCCAACACTATAATATATTTATCACAGTAGCCTTGAGCTTAGAGCCAGGCTTGGGCTAGGGAGTGCAACTGGGACTGCCATTGGGCTTAGGTCCAAGAATGGTGTTGGCCTTAGGCCAGGAATTGGGCCTGAGTTTGGGAGTTCAAGCTAAAGCTGGCATTGGAGTGTGGGCTGGCACTCAAAGCTGCACTTAAGGCTTGAGACTGCCATTGGGGTTGGCCTTAGAGTTGCATTTGGGGCTGTCTTTGGGCTTAGGGCTGAACGTGGCATTTGGTTTAGGGCTGAGCATTTGGCAAGGAGCTGGAATTGAGGTGAACTTGCCAGTTAGGGCTGGGTTTTGGATTAGAGTTGGAATTGGGGTTAAGGCTAAATGTGCCATTTGCCTTAGGCCTGGCCTTGAGGTTGGCTCTGGGGCTGCACCAGTCTGGCACTGGGATGAGATTAAATCCGGGGCCGTGAGTGTGTCTCAGCATGGAGTGAGACTGAGCTCAGGATCAGGGTGAGCTTTGGGACCGAGCGCACGCCCAGACGGACAGGGGAGATGTCGCTGCAGGATGTCCCTGGCATCGTCACAGCCCTGCTCAGGCACCACCAAAAGGCAGCAGGAGCTGGCTGCTCCCACATCCAGGTGCTCCCAGCACCCAGAATATCCCTCTGTCCAGTCTGTTCCGCTCTCCTGGACATGCTCCCTCCAGGCTCTCTGTCACCTCCTCCATGGCAGAGCATGGGATATTGAGTGGCTGAACAGAAGTGGCTCCAGGACACTTCCTGCTGGGACACTTGCCTCTGGGAACAGCTTCTTGGACACGGCTGGGCTCCCCTTTTTACTTCCAGGCTTTTCCTGCCCATCTGCATCCTCAGGGATGAGGCTGTTTTTCTCACAGCCGTGGCTCTGAGGGAGCAGGGACGCCTGTCCAAAGGGCTGCCTCCCTCTGCACTCTGGCAGCTCTCACTGAGGCTCTGGCAGGGGTGAAGGCTCTTGCAGAAATATCCCAAGGCTGGAGATCTCCTTCGCCCTGCTCCTCCACTGCTGGTACCACAGAGGTCCCTGCACATAGGAACATCACCTTTTCCTCTGGAGGAACCTGTTCCAGTACAGCACCAAGCGTCTACTGCTTTGGTGGCACCACAGCATCCTTAAAGTCATGGGCTGGGAGGTGACAGCTCCTGGCAATTGCTGCTGTGTGTCTGGCTGAAAGGGAACCCCTTCTGCAATGGCCTGGGCCTCCACTTTTGCTTTCTGCATTTTCCTGGCCAGTCTGCATGCTCAGGAAGGAACAGGTTCCAGTGATACCTGTGGGGAAAGAAAACAAAGAGGATTTGGAATAAGAGAAGTAACACTACTGAGTCGAGGCAGGAGAAATATAACCAAGTTTCTAAAATGAAGTAAGTAGCAGAAGTAAGGTGGTGTAGTGGTTTTGATTCGCCAGTTTCAGTACACTCATTTCCTGCTGTGAGATAGGATTAGGAGCAAAAGCAAGGCAGGCTTAAAACTTAAAGAGTGTAAAGGAAACTTTTAGTAACATCCTAAAAATAAATAATAAAATTCAAATATGAATAATTTGAATAATAAAATTCAGAATAAAATCTTGTCTTAGATTGCAATACAGGATGTGACCAAAAGTATGCATTTTATCAGCATCTGGTTAATCCAGGTGGGGCAGTGATCCTTATCTCCGTGGGAGATATTATCTGCTAATGGGCCATCTCTTTAAACCAGATGGGGGAGTCATCTTTATCTTTTTCACAACCCATCCTTCCTCCAGGGATAAATCTTCTGTTAATGGGCCATTATGTCCCACTGCATGACTGATAAAATTACAACATCTTATTGGGAGGTGCTTCACCCAGTGGGAGGAGCCAAGACTTTCCTACCTAGATAAAAACAGCTGTTTTCCAAAGGAAAACCAGAGCATTCCACATCATCACTGGAGCTTCAGAGGAAAACTGCACCCTTCTACAGGACCACTGCTTCAACTGAAACACATCTGTAACTCCAGGAGGATTGAATCTACCATTTAATCAGACTGCTACCAACACCCTGACTGTCAGGCTGTCAGGTTGTATTCTGAATCAGTGAGTCTTTTGGGTTTGTTTTTGCTCTTTGTAATACTGTATTTCTATTTCAATTTCCTAGTTAGGAAGAGTTATTCATATTCCCATATGTTGCCTGAGAGCCCCTTAATCTCAAAATTATAATAATTTGGCGGGTGGGGGTTTACGTTCTTAATTTCAAAGAGAGGCTTCTGCCTTTCTTAGTAGACACCTGCCTTTCAAACAGAGACAGGAAGATTTTGGGGCTGAATCTTGTGGTGTTTGGGAGGTTCTTAGAGACAAAAAAAATGCCCAATGATTTCCTGAGATGAACTTGGGAAAGGAGGAACTCCCAGTCCATGGAGATCTCTTCTTGTTTTTTCCCCAGACCAGGATTTTTCAGTCCCAAGGAGTGGAGAGATGGAGAAGGCAGAAAAGTCCCAGAGATCCCTCAGGAGGAGGGGCTGCAAACCCAGCCCAGGGAGCTGCGAGGAGGAAAGACCCTCCCTGAGCCGGGAAGGCGGCCGGAGATGCAGGCAGAGCTCAGAGCTGGTGGAGAAGCCTCATGGAGGGGAGAAGCTCCTCAAGTGCTTGGAATGTGGGAAGGGTTTCAGCTACTGGTCCCAGCTGATCCAGCACCAGAGGATCCACACTGGGGAGAGGCCCTACGGGTGTGGGAAATGTGGGAAGAGCTTCAGCCACCTCTGCAGACTGCAGCAGCACCAGGTGATCCACACAGGGGAAAGGCCCTACGCCTGCTTGGAATGTGGGAAGAGCTTTGGGCTCATCTCCAACCTGAGAAAACACCAGCGCATCCACACTGGGGAGAGGCCCTACAAGTGTCCCAAGTGTGGGAAGAGGTTTCAGACCAGCTCCAATTGCCTCCTACATGAGCGGATTCACAGAGAGGAGAGGCCCTTCCGCTGCCCCGACTGCGGGAAGGGATTCAAGCAAAACTCCAACCTCACCAGACACCGGCGCATCCACACTGGGGAGAGGCCCTACGAGTGTCCTGAGTGTGGGAAGAGCTTCTCTAGGTTCTCTCACTTGACCCGACACCAACGGAGTCTCCACTAAGGGAAGCCCTGTGAGTGCCCCGAGTGTGGGAAGAGCTTCATGCTCTGCTCCAGCTCCATCCCCCATGGGAGGATCGGTGTTGGATGATCCCCAGTGACCCCCGATGGGCAGAGTCCTGATGATTCCCTCTTGGGTGAGGGGAAGGAGTTGGAGAGATTTCTCTCCCTTCTCCTGCTGTGATTTGGTTGGTAATAAATTCCCTCCCTGTGCCCAGGCTGGGTCTGTGATTCCTGTTTTGCTGCTTGCTGAGGGATGTTTCCCCATCTTAACGTGACCCAGGAGTTCTTCGTTAAATTTTCTCTCCCCTGTTGCAGCTGGAGGGGCAGAATCAGAGTGGCTTTGGTGGGTGCCTGGCATCCAGGCCATGGGCGCCCCTGAGATCCCAGTGTGGTGATGCATTCCCCCACTTCTAGAGAAAGTGCCAACCCAAACTGTGGCCAGGATGAAACATCATTATGACTGGAGCCCACTCTCTTGTGACCCCATCAACAGAAATCCCAAAGGACACCTTTGAGCTCTCCTGTGCCACCGTGGGCTGTGACCAGCAGTGTCCCTCTGAGGGGCTCTCAGAATCAGCAAACCCTCGGCTTTGCTGTGCCTGGAGGATCGCCGGAACACGACGTGTCCTGGGCCCATCCCCTCACTCCTCAAGGCCCGATCCTTCGGCCAGCAGGAGATGCAAAAACATCTGAAGGGAGGATTTCACTGAGCTCTGAGGGGAATTTTATACAGGTACCTTGCTTGCACTGACTGTTCCTGTCTGTGTGTGTGCCCCTGCACATATGGTATAGCAAATCTGGGGGAAATACAGCTTTCCTAGATGTGGAAGGATATCTCAGGATATCAGGATATCACAGTTAGGCCTGTAAGCAAGGTTCACTTAAAGTTATGGACTTACTTTAATGCTGCTAAGTGTTGTGCTTTTGCTAAGTTGTTAAATGTAAATCATAAGCTAAGTGTTGTTTTTCTATTAATTTGCTAAGTAACTATTGGAAGTTATAGCTATAAGTTAGGTTAAATATTGTTGAGTGTTATTGCTCTGTTTAATTGTTAAGGTTAAGTTATAACTTAGGAGGTATAAGTTCGGTGTTGTTCCTCTGTTGAATTGCTAGGCCTAAGGTATAAGTTAAGTTACAAATTAAGGCAGAAGTTGAAGTGCTCTTCAATGTTGTTAAGTTTTTAGGCTGTGTTCCCTTTAATCCTTCCCCAAACTGTCTTTTGTCCCATGCACCTGAACACAGCACACACCCACCCACACTCCCCTAGAGTTCTCAGTTCATTTCTGGTTTGGTTGCCTGGATTTTGATTGATTTTGTTGTTGCTTGTTTTCCCTTGTTGTGCCTTAGCTCTCCTGTAGGCAGTAGAGTGAATCTTGCCAATAACATTTTTGTGCTTTGTCGCTTAATATTAAATCTGACTTTTGTTCATGCCCTTGCCACTGATTTTTAAGCGATCTCAAACACTCTCATTCATGACAGCACCACAATGTCCCCATCACCGAGGGCCCTGACACACACCCGTGTCACCAAGGGCCACACCCGGCACCCAACAGCAGAGGGACAGCCTGGCAGCGGCACGGAGCAGCCCCGGACTCGTGGCCTTGTAGCCCCTGCCGTGCCCAGAGCCCCGGGAGGCTTTGGCCACGGTGCCAGCGACAGCCCCAGCCCCGCCCTGCAGAGCCCTGGGGCTGCAGCCCGGGCTGGCCGGGGCAGCAGGAATTGGCCGGCCGGACGTGCCAGGGCCTTGTGGGCAGTGGCTCCGTGTCCCGCGGGAGGCCGGGGACGAGGGGTGTCCCTCAGGGCTGTGCCTGGGCCCCGGGGCTCGTCACTGCCTCGCTCAGGGACACCCAGGGGCACCGAGAGCAGCCTGGGCGCCTTTGCAGGGCACGGGGAGCTGAGCGGGGCAGGGGCACCACGGAAACACCGAGTGCCTGCCCGGGGCAGAGCCGGGGAAAGCCGGGCTGGAAAGGCGGGAGAGGCTGCTCAGAGCTGGCCCGGGGACTTGGGCACCTGGGAGACAGAGCCCGGCCCTGAGCTGACACTGAGCCAAATACCTGAGAAATTACAGCCGGTTTTACTAAACACACTTCATTATTTTGTATTTTCTCAATGTGACTTTTTATCAGGGAACATTTTCAATGTTCGTTTTACTTCATTTTTTTATTCTTTAGCAAGAGTTCCATTGTATTTTGTAATGTTTGAGGAAGGGTGGGCTGGGAAGGTTGTGGTAACAGTTTTTTATTCAATATATTTTCAAATCTGAGATGTGACAAGCCCAGAGTGTGACTCCAGCAGCAGTGTCTGGTGAAGCAGACTGCTCTGCTTTTCACAGTGAGATCTCAGTTCGTTCACATCCAGCAGTCAAAACCCTGGAAACACAGAAAAGCCGGGAATCAGGTTAAAGCCCTTGGAGGGTTTGCTCTGTCCCTACATTCCACATCTCCCCTGGTGTCCGTTCAGCCTCTCCACTCCTGTCCTACGTGCCCATTGCTGGATTCAGAGTTCAGTACCTGCTTTTATAGATGGATAGATACATGTGATTATTGTATACACGATTCTCTTGGAGTGAGTTACTGTGATGGTACATTCCATGATCCTCTGCTTTGTGCCCAAGGAATGGTTTTTGTATCTAAACCCCTGGAGCCAGGGACAGGATGTGTGTGAAGCCGGGGCAGGGAGAGGCTCCTTGTTCTCTGTGCGGGCGTTTTGAAGCCTCGCTGCTCGGGTTTTCCGCGGCTCTCTCTGTGCACCGTGGGTTTTCACTCGGCACAAAACCCCCCGGTCCAAGCCCGGACAGTCTGACCGGTGGCTTTCCCAGGAAATGTCCCTGGCGACTTTTATGGAGAGAGATAGCTTTGATCCGATTTTTCGGAAAAAAGAACTTTAATGAGGTGAAAACAACACACAGGAATGCGTGCACTGTACTAGGAACGCGATGGAAAAAAGCAGGGTCCAGGGTAGAGCAGGGATATTTATACACTTGGGTGCTGGGAGGGATTAAGGCAGGGTCTGAGGGAGAGATCCAAATAGAAACAGTGATTAACAATGTTATAATTTCTGCAGTGAAAAGTAACCAACAGTAACAAAGAGAACTGAGAGCTTTCTAGTAACAATCTGCATAACTGAACAGGGGGATCTTGGGAGTGAGCCTTTAGCTCCCCGTGACTACGAAGGGTTTTCCCACGATCTTAGGCCGAGGTTTTCATTTTTGCTTGCTGAGCTACCCCGAACATGGGAAGGAAAGCGTTTTTAGTGTAGACAAACAAATGGTTATATTTTATTTTTTTGACTTAGAGGCTGTAGTGCCGAGCCTTGGCGTCCCCGGATGTCAATGGAGCAGCTGCTTCGCAGCCCGGGGCTCCGCACCAGCAGGAGCAGAGCGGTGCTGCTGCATCCCAAAGCCGCTGTGAGCCGGGCTGAGCTGGGAGAGAAAACAGCCCGAGGCTTCAGCTCCGCTGGGGAGGAGTTCAAGGCCTGAGTGGGGATTTCTCTTTTCTCTGACATATTGGGTCTTCTGTTCCAGGTGTGTGTAGGGGGTAGGGTCTGACAATTTAATTTCTACCAGTTATTTCCTTTTATTCTTTTCTTGCCTTGTGGGTTTCCTGTTTGTTAATAAACTGTTGGAGTTTTTTCACTTTCATCTATTAATATTAATTTCCTATTGGTAGAAAGGGATTATTGTAACCCTGCAGAGGAGAAATTCTTCTCACAAACTAAGATCCCATTCCTGTGGCCTCCTGCCCCCTCACCCCAAGTGACTCCTGTGGCTCTCCCAGTGTCCTCACAGTCCCTCCCGGTGGCACCAGAGTCCCTTCCAGTTCCTCTCAGTCCACAGCCATTCCATTCCCAGTCCACACCCAGATCCCTACTCTCTCTTTCAGTCCCTTCCCAGTGCCCCTCCAAATTTCTCCCCTTTCTCCCAGTACCCCCTCCAGTCCCTCCCAGTCCATTCCAATTCCTTTTCAGTACCATCCCAAACCTCCACACTCCCTCCCATTGCCCAAATCCACTCCACTCTCTCCCAGTGTTCCCTCAATCTCCAATTCCATTCCCAGTCCCTCTCAGTGCCAACCCTCTCCCATCACTCCCAGTTCCCCCCAGCTTATCCCAGTGTGTCCCCGTTCTCTCTCCCAGTGCCCCCCAGTGTGTCCATCTCACGGTGGCCCTCGAGCTCCCAGCCCAGCCCTGGCTGCCCGCTCTGCTCTGGGATGGATTTCTACCCTGCCCAGATCCAGCTGAGGTGGTTCCAGGGCCAGCAGGAGCTCTCAGGGCATGTGGTGGCCACTGACCAGGTCCCCAATGGGGGCTGGATTTCTACCAGCTCCTGGTAGTATTGGAAACCCCAACCCCCAGTGTGGGGTCACCTCCAGCTGCCAGGTGGAGCACGTCAGCCTGGAGCACCCCCTGAGCTGGCACTGGGGCACAGCCTGGACCCCACAGTGCAGGGGGAGTGGGGAGGCAGTGGGGGGCTGGGAGAGGGATTGGGGTGTGCTGAAAATAACAGGGAGGGAGTTTGAGATAGCCTGGTTTAAACTGGGAAGAGGGCTCAGAGGTCTAGAATGGCTGAGAAGGGGTTTGAAAAATGCTCAGGAGGGTGGGATGGGGTTCTGGGGATCCTGGCACCCCAGGGCACTGGGAGAGAGTTCGTGGTGCTGGTTGTAACTGGGTGGGAGTCAGAGTCAGTCTGGAGGGGATGAAAAGAGATTGGGGATGGAAAAGCAGGGTTAAAATGAGGTTGGTTGTGCTGGAAAGAGACTGGGAGGGGCCTTGGTGAGTCCTGGCGAAGCTTGGAAGGGACTGAAAAAGGATTTGGGGGTCCTGGGGCAGTGGGGGGAAAACTGGAGGGGGTTATGGGATCCTGAGAGGGACAGGAGGGGCTTTGGTGGGTCCCAGGGAGGCTAGGAAGAGATTGGCAGGATGTTTTAAGGGGTTCTGTGTGGGCCGCGGGCAATTGGGAAGGTGCTTGGAGGGGCTTGGGGTGTCTGTGAGAGGTTTTGGGGGGTTCTGCCCTGTGGACTACCAGAAGTGTTGCTGGACACTGCCCGCAGCAAGGTGCTGATGGGGATCAGGGGCTCCGTGTTGGGCTTCGTCTTCCTGGCGCTGGGGCTCGGCTCCTACCTGTGCAAGAAAGTGAGGGAGGGATCCCGGGAGGTCATGTGCCCCCTCCCCAAGAGTGTGTGTGCTCCCCCTGGGGACCCCAGCTCAATGTCACCCCCTTTTCTCTGCCCAGAGAACTCCTGAGCTGGCAGCGGCCACAGTCCCTGCCCGTGGCCTCAGGCCCGGCCACGATTTCCGCCTCCATCCCCGCGCTGATTTTGGGAGGGTCCTGTGTCCCCCCGCCAGACCCGCTGCCACTCAGCCCCAGCCCAGCTGCTCCCAGTGTTCCCAATAAAGCTTCCCAGTTTGCCCCGCCCCGTTTATTGTGGGGCGGGACTGGGGAGGGACTTGGGGGGACCCCGCGGGGGGATCGTGTTTGGGCGGGGAGGGCGGGGTCCAGGTGGGGAACACTGGGTGCTGCGGGTCTGCCCGGCAACCGGTGAGTCATCAGAGCTGCTCTCCCTGATTGGCTGAATCTTCTTCATCGCATTGTCTGATTGGCTGAGGAGAGGCCGGGAGTTGAGAGAAGGAACAGGAGAGATCCCGCCCCGAGCACCGAACGGGAACAACAGACCCAGCCTGGGCACAGGGAGGGAATTTATTACCAACCAAACCACAGCAGGACAAGGGAGAGAAATCTCTCCAACATCTTCCCCCCACCCAACAGGGATCACCAGGACCACAGATTACAAGGGCTCTGCCCATTGGGGATCACTGGGGGTCATCCAACACGGATCCTCCCATGGGGGATGGAGCTGGAGCAGAGCACGAAGCTCTTCCCACACTCGGGGCACTCACAGGGCTTCACTTAGTGGAGCCTCCGTTGGTGTCGGGTCAGGTGAGAGCTCCTGGAGAAGCTCTTCCCACACTCAGGACACTCGTAGGGCCTCTCCCCAGTGTGGATGCGCTGGTGGACATTGAGATGGGAGTTTTCCTTGAATCCCTTCCCACAGTCGTGGCAGCGGAAGGGCCTCTCCTCTGTGTGAATCCGCTCGTGTTTGAGGCGATCGGAGCTGGTCTGAAACCTCTTATCACACTCAGGACACTCATAGGGCCTCTCCCCAGTGTGGATTTGCTGGTGTCTTCCCAGGTGAGAGCTCTGCCCAAAGCTCTTCCCACATTCTAAGCAAGTGTAGGGCCGTTCCCCTGTGTGGATCACCTGGTGCCGCAAAAGATCAGATATCATCCTGAAACTCTTCCTGCATTTCCCACACTCCTAGGCCCTTTCCCCGGTGTGGGCCATGTGGTGCCGGTTTAGCTCAGAGCTCCATCTGAAACCCTTCCCACATTCCAAGCATTTGTGGGGCTTCTCCCCTCCATGAGGCTTCTCCACCAGCTCTGAGCTCTGCCTGCATCTCCGGCCGCCTTCCCGGCTCAGGGAGGGTCTTTCCTCCTCGCAGCTCCCTGGGCTGGGTTTGCAGCTCCTCCTCCTGAGGGATCTCTGGGACTTTTCCTCCTCCTCCATCCACCCACACCTCGGGAATGAAAAATCCTGGTTTGGGAAAGAAACAGGAAGAAAACGCCTTGGCCTGGGAGTTCCTCCTTGCATAAGTTCATCTCAGGAAATCATTGGGCACCTCGCGTCTGTAAGAACCTCACAAACACCAAGACTGTGCCAAAATATCTACCAAATATCGGGACACAGATAAAAAACCTCCCCAAAACAACCAGATTCAGCAAAAACGTCCTGCAAAATAGTAAAGATTGAGGCCCCATAAGAAACCAAAGCACCTACATTTAGCGCAATGAAGCTTAGAAACATCAAGATTCACCTGTGTGAATATCGTGGATCCCTCTCTGTAGCCACCTGCCCCATGTGGGGAGGGAAACGCTCCTGGGGATGAGGAGAGCTGCATATACAGGGAGGGGTTGAACCTTGTGCTCCTTCCTGTTTCTGCTCCTCCTCCTCCTTGTTCTGTGTCCCCACTTCTCCTCAGTCCTCTTCCGCCAGCTATTCCTCCTTCTCCTGCACAATCCCACCTTCTCCTCCCACATGCATCCTTTGACCATTTTGCTCTCCAGCCCTGCTTCCCCTTCCCTTCTCCTGCTGCCCCCAGGCCCAGCACCCCCTGCCAGCTCCCTCTTCCCCCCAAACCCACAGCATCCCAGCGCAGGGGCAGAGATGGAGCTGGGGCAGCTCGGGCTGGGGCAGCGCTGGGCTCTCGGCCGCTCCCGCCCGCACTCGGTCCCCACTGCAGCCGCTCCCGCCACAGCAGCGTGGGGGGGCCCGGCCTTGGCAACTGCAGAGACCCCATGGCAAATGGCCCATGGCCTCTGCCCCTTCTTCTGTCAATGAAATTACTTTCACAGGACTCCTCTGTCTTCTCTGTGCACAGAATCCTCTGGTGATGTGAAGTTTCCCACACACCTTGGGGCTCGGCCGGAATTCCTTCCCCCGTCCGGGGCGGGGGCAGCGAGTGGAGCTGAAGGTGCCTCACCCAGTTTGGGTGATCGGCTCCCCCTGGGGCGGCACCGGGCATGGATTGGGGACCCGAGAGTGACCAGGAGACAGACGAGGGACACATCAGGGGGCTGGGAAGAGTCGGCAGCCAGAGAGCTCTGAAAATCTCATCAGTGAGTACAGTGGGATCTTTGGGGACTAAACATGGCAGGGCATCCATGGAGGGGAGAAAGGGAAAGCCAGGAAGGGCTCCCAGCACAAAGGGATGATGATCCCAAAATATCTCTGAAGGGTCCCTTGGGAGCATGTTGAGGGAGTTTGCACATTCTCCCAGAGGTAATCAAGGACATGGACACCCAGGGGGGCAATAAGGGAAATCCAGAAGGGATTTAGACAGCAGTATTCAGGGGATAAGTGGGAAAGATGAGCAGGTGTGTTTTATTCAACCAGTGTTAGATGTGGGGGATGGGTTTGAAATGCAGGAGCTTTTATTTCTTCCTTATTCTGATTGTAATTTACTGAGAAGGGATTTGGTGGCTAAATTTACGAATACAAATTAATACTGTAAAGGTGATACAGAATAGTGCCTTTTACTGGCAGATGTCTGGCAAGGCCTATGCTGAAGTGAACCCAGAAGTGTGGGCAGCTCCAGGAAAATAGGGAAAATTAGAAACGGAGCCTCTCCAAAGGACTTTGAAGCAACCAGGACAAGTGGTGTCTAAAAGCAATACCCTATTCCAAGGGAGGGAAGGAAGGGCTCACAGCCTCTTATTGAGTCCCTGCTAAAGGCAGGGCTTTTGGAGCCAGGGATCTCTCCCTAGAATGCTCCTATCCTGCCAGTCAAGAAATCAGATGGAACCCATGGAATGGTGCAGGACCTAAGAATAATAAATGAGATTATTAAACCCAGGCACCCCACAGTCTCAGATCCTTACACCATCTTGAATCAGGTTCCCTCCTCACACTGACACCACTCAGTACTTGATGGCAAAGATGCTTTCGGGGGATGCCCACTCACACAGGATGCTAAACTGTATTTTGCCTTGGAGTGGGAACAAGAGGCAGAAGGGAAAATGGTAAAGACATGGATGGTCCTTCTGCAGGGATGCACGGAAGCACCAGCCTTATTGGGGCAAGCCTTGCAGAAAATATCACAAGAATTTACCCCACCCCAGGGATTGGGTTAATGCAGGATGTGGATGACTTGCTCCAGTCAGAAGGACAAGAAGAGGTAGAAGAAGCCCCTGTGAAATGGCTGAATGTTCAGGCTAAAAAGCATCTTTGAGTATTTGGAAAAAAAGCACAAATGCTGGAGAAAAAGGCTAAATATTTGGGACATATTTTGACTGAATTTCGTGGTGTATTGACCCAGAGACGGACCAGGAATTCTCAGAAGTAAGGTTACTCAGGACTAAAATGGAGCTGAGTAGCAATTCTGAGGATTGATAGGGAATTGCAAGACCAGGATTGAGGATTCCCTCTTCAAGCCAGAACACTGTAAACCCAGATAGCTTCAATAATGTGGTATGGACATGAGAAACAGCAAAAGTTCAGAAAATGGAATAAAAACAAAATGATTGTTGCCCTAGGCATAGCTTTTTCAGATTCAGAAAAGAAATTTGAATTGTATGTGTGTTTTGCATTTTTGGAAATATTAAAATGAATGCTATATGTATAATGTTGGAAATCTTTGCTATATGAATATAGTTTCTTTTAGTTTTCCAATTAAGAAAGCTTAAAAATAGTAGTGTAATAAATACATTTTTATTGGACTATAACATGGTGATATAAAAAGCTTTTCTTCATGTAACTAACTACGAGAAAGGTAGAAAAGATAATCAGGAAATCCTTCAGATTCTTGGATTATGGGACACCAGACCCCCAGAGAAGGAAAAAAAGCTGATTTACAGGTTGGAGGGGAATGATTTTGAATCATGCATGAGGAGCCATGAATATGCAACAGACTGAAGCATTTAAGGAAGTGTTTTCTGAGTTAGGGTGTGTTCTTGGCTAAAGGTAAAGCACACTGCTGTTACAACTCTGCGTTACTGTCCGTCTCCTACTGTCTTTTATTAAAATTTTAAGTATTTACCAGGAAAGTGAAATTCATTTTTTAAGATGTGGATATTACACAGGGTGATGCAAAAGGAATTTTTGTGCTAAAATGTTTAACCCAGTGGCCAGAGTGGCCTCATTATCTGCAGAATTGTGCAGCCACAGCTTTAATGAGGCCCAAAAACTGAGGGCAGGAGGATCTCCTGATGTTCAAGTCAGGCATAGCCAAGTTCAAGCTTTGATAACCAAAAGAGCCTCTACATGGATGAGCAGTGCTCAGTGATTACAGAATGAAACTTGTTCAGTGGCACAGGAGGATTTAGAATTGAGGACAGGGAAAGGGTTTAACCCAGCCTCCTGTTTGAACAGCCTGCACAGGGGCTGGCAACAAACCCATGGCTGCATTCAAGGGACAGAGCTCCAGAGCCAGCACAGGAGAGATTGATGAGACATTCCCTAGCCTCAGGGACAAAATGGATGGGTCTGCAAGGGCAGGAGAAGGGAAAAGAGTTCCAAGACAGACTCTGATTAAGGAAAGGGAATTAGACCAAGACTTACACTCTGCCTGAGGAGTGCACAGAAGCCCCACTGGTGGCCAAGTGCCGTGGCCCACGCCAAGTGTCCCTGAGCACAGAAACAGCCCCAGCACAGCTCAGCACGGGGGGACCCCTCACCCTGGGCTCAGGGGCTCTCCAGCCCCGGTCTGGAAAAGGCTGAGAAGCAAATCCAGGAATTCGGACCTAATTAACATCGGTTAGGCAAATCCTAAGGAAAGATCTTCCCCCCACCTCTCCCTGCTTCCCAAGCATAACTTTATGCCATATTCCCTCCCCCCTCCCCACCCAGAGGCACAGGGGATGGGTGTCACAGTCAGGTCATGTCACAGCCGCCCCCCTCAGGGACAGGAATCCTTGTCCTGATCCAGTCCGGGGTCCCTCCCACGGGACACAGTCCCTCAGGAACAGGCTGCTCCAGCAGGGATCCCCCACGGCCTCACAAGTCCCGCCAGGAGCCACTTCCATGGCCCTGCAGGGGCTTCCACGGGCTCGGGGCCTCTCTCAGGCACCCCCTGCTCCAGCCCGGACACCTGACAGGACTGCAGGTGGGTCCCGGCTCCATCCCGGCCTCAGCCCCAGCTCCCAGCGCCATCAGCTCCCGCTCACCCCGAGCTCCCGGCGGTTCAGGGCAGCAGCGGCTCCTTCGGCCTCAGCCCGGGCCGGGCTCAGCGCCTCAGGCGAGGTTTCCAAATAATGGCGGCGCGCGTGGACAGGGAGGGGTCGTGTGCACAGCCCGCCCCTCGCTGCCATTGGCTGATTCTGCCGACACTCCTCGCTCTCGCGCGCTGATTGGGCAGAGCCGGGACAATCCCGGCCCCGGGGCCAAAGGCGCCATTTTCGCCTCGGCACGGACTCCCCTCCCTCTCCCCGGTCTCCGCCATTTCTCGCAAACCTCGCCTAAAGAGCGGCTCCGGCGCTGGGCCCGGCCCGGGCATCGGGCCAAGGAATCGCTGCTGCCCTGAACCGGCGGGAGCTCGGGGTGAGCGGGAGCTGAGGGCGGTGGGAACTGGGGTGAGTCGGGATGGAGCCGGACCCACATGGAGCCCGGCAGGAGCCCGAGGCGGGCAAGGAATGTTTGAGAGAGGCCCCGGGACGGAAAAATTCACGTCGCCAGAGTTTTTTATGCACAGAGTAGACAGAGGAGTCCTGTAACAGTGACCTAATTCGTGAACAAAAGTTGAGGCTATGAGTATTTGCTATGCGGTCTCTAAAACGCATCCTCTTTTTCATCTTCATTTTCCCGGCTTCATCTCCCTCTCCCTTTCCCCACTGGCTGAGGTACTTGGAAGGTTCAGACTTCCCGATCCATCTGCTGCATGTCCCTCTTAATATGCACCCCTTTTTTAGTGTACCATCTGATTTTCACGGCTCTGTTAAGTGTTTCTTTTCAAAGTTCAGGAGCTGAGCCGGATCTTGGCTGAGCAGCAGTCCGTGTGAATAAGTAACATTTACTGAAACTGGTGGTTTCTCCCGTTACTTCCTTTTATAAAAATCCCTGGTCCTGTCTCCAAGCACATTAATCTTACTCCGTTCAAACATTTTTCAAATTTTATCAGTAGTTGTCTTTACTAACTTTAATTAACAGTGGCTCAATCTCTTTTCCTTGCTTCTGTTTGACTTTGGGATTGTTCTCAGTGCCCTCACTCCCTGTCCTTTTGTAGCCGTTTCTGGATCAGGCCTGGCTGCCACCTGCATCCCCTTGCTCACCTGCTGAATGAGCTGCACTCAGCAAGGTGTCGAGCATGGGAAAAAGATGAGAGTTGCTGCAGCACATCAGAGGAGGAACAGCATTCGTTTAACCATGGTCTGCCAGGAACCCCGAAAACCTGTCCCATTCCTAACCTCTTAACATCTGGACTATGAGGAATATGAGCTACTTACTTATTTCCTTAGTTATCTGTTTTACCACTTTTCAGTTATCATCTATTTAAAAAAAGCAGTTTGAGTCATTAAATTTTCCACAAATGTTGCCTTATACTTGGCGTAACTTGGTCTAAATTGGTCGGCCAAGTTAGGAGCTGGATTTTTGTGATTGTTTATTATTTCGAGGACATCTTGTAATCTAATCCTGTAATTCAGATGATAAATGAGTATTTTGCCCCAGCAGTGTTAATTTGCATTTCTAAAGCTCCTCTCCTGGCTGCCTGAAATCCATGCTTGTCTTCCTGAGCAGCCATTTGATGACTCACAGGTGGGCCACAACAATCTGCTTTTAGCTTGCTATCTTTAGTGTTATAGAGTCAAGGCATTACTTGATTCTTGCCAAACGGAAATAGTCTCACCCACACTTATCCCAGGTGTGGAGAGAAAATAATTTCATGACTCGTGAGCATTACTCGATTTTTCCTGAACTTTATACAGTCTGAATCCACTGAAGCCCCTTAGTTTCATGTTGATTGCATCCAAGCTGTGTAGTTCTCACTATTTAGTTTCCTATTGCACCCGAATTTCTCCCTTTCTGATGTTAATTAGGTCTCCACTCCTGGATTTCCTTCTCAGCCTTTCTAAGACTAGGTGTCTCCAGCTCTGCCCGGAGCTGTCTCTGAGGTGAGTGTTCCCTGATGTTTGCTAATGGTCCTTGATGTTTTGTTGATGGTTGTTATCTTTGTGGGGATCTTTTGGGTCATTCCCAGTCTGTTGAGATGTTAAACTCATCTCCGTTGAATGGTGCAATATCTCTTTAAAAAAAAAACTTTTAAATTCCTTTTAACAAGGAAAAGGCGAACCAAGGCCGAGTTCAGAAATAAGATTTTAAAAATTGAGCTATTGTGTGTTTTGCAACAATCGAATCCCAGACAGCCCAGTGTGTGACTGTAATTAAGAGGCAGAGTGGAATTGTGCCATTGTGTTCCCCAGCAGCTGTGGCAGTACAGGCACAGAAAGCAGAGAAGCTCCTGGACTGTGGCCACAGCCTGTTCAAAATATACATCCCTTATCTCTACCCCCCACTAGGTGGAGAATTAGCAGGGTAAGGAATTCCAAACACCAGGTCCAAGGGAGATGATTGAATATCTGCCCTGGCTCTGGCTCTTATTCTTGCCAAAGCCAATGGCAAAAGCCATACCTGTGGCATCTTGGTTTCTATCACCAGCTTCCAAAGGAGTTTCTTTATTTCCCCCATTCATTCTTCCTGCCTGACCTGAGCTCTGGGGGTACCAGGGCTTGTGTTGGTCCCTTTGTATTCCTAAAGTAGCCATAACCCCCTGAAGGATCTTTCCTGTAAAATGAGTTCCCCATCTGAGTCTGTTGCTTCCACAATCCCTTATCTTGGAATTATTTGTTCTAGAAACAGCTTAATAAGTGATCTAGTAATTCCTGAAGAAGTCAGAATTGCTTTTGCCCCCCTGTTAGCTGCCATGCTGTCCCCAGCAGATATTTGAGCCTTCCTGCTCAGGGTATTTCAGTGCCAGGCTCTTCCAAGCACACACAGCTCCGCCGGTTGAGCTGACCATGCGGGCAGTGACCTGCGCTTGCTCTAATTCCCTTTCCTTAACCAGAGCGTGTCTTGGAACTCTTTTCCCTTCTCCTGCCCTTGCAGACCCATCCATGAACACATTTTGTCCCTCAGGCCAGGGAATGTCTCATCACTCTCTCCTGTGCTGGCTCTGGAGCTCTGTCCCTTGAATGCAGCCATGGGTTTGTTCCCAGCCCCTGTGCAGGCTGTTCAAACAGGAGGCTGGGTTAAACCCTTCCCCTGCCCTCAATTCTAAATCCTCCTGTGCCACTGAACAAGTTTCATTCTGTAATAACTGAGCACTGCTCATCCATGTAGAGGCTCTTTTGGTTATCAAAGCTTTAACTTGGTGCCAGACTTGAACATCAGGAGATCCTCCTGCCATCAGTTTTTGGGCCTCAGGTCCCTTTAAAGCTGTGGCTGCACAATTCTGCAGACAATGAGGTCACTCTGGCCCCTGGGTTAAACATTTTAGCATGGCCCTGTCTAACATCCACTTTTAAGAAGCGAGGTTGACTTTCCTGGTAAATATTTAAAGGTTTAATAAAAGGTAATAAGAGACAAACAATAAAGCAAAAGTTATACCAGCAGCGTACTTGGCCTGCAGCCAAGAGCACACCTGACTCAGAAAGCATTTCCTTAAATGCATCAACCTCTTGCATATTCATCGGTCTTTCATGCATTGTTCAAACACATTCCTCTCCCAACCTTTAAACCAACGTTTTTTCCTTCCCTGGAGGTCTGGTGTCCCATAAGCCAAGAATGTGGAAAATTTCCTGATAATCTTTTCTTTTCTACCATTCTCTGAGTTAGTTACATGAACAAAGCTTTTTACCTCACCATGTTATAGTCCAAGAAAAATATATTTATCACAGTGCTATTTATAAGTTTTGTTAAGAGGAAAACTAAAAGAAACTATATTAATACAGCCAATTTTCCAAGATTATACATATAGCATTCATTTCAATATTTGCCAAAAGCCAATAATGCAATATGCACTGTAACACATGCAATTAAAATTTCTTTTGTGAGTCTGGTAGAGCCTTTGCTGAGGCAACAATCATTTTGTTTTATTTTGTTTTCTGAAGTTTTGCTGTTTCTTGAATCTGTACCAAAACATTGAGGTTATCTGGGTTTAAAAAATTATACAAAGTTCTGGCTGGAACAGAGAATCCTCAGTCCAGGTCCTGCAATTCCTTATTAGTCCTCAGAATTGTCCCAGCTCCTTTTTAGTGCTGGGTAACATTACTTCTGAGATTTCCTGGTCCTTCTCTGGCTCAAACAACACAAACCTTCAGTCAATATATGTCCCAAATATTTAACCTTTTTCCCTTCTATTTGCACTTTTTTTCCCCCAAGTACTGAAAGATGCTTTTTAGCCTGAACATTCATCCATTTCACAGAGGCTTCTTCTCCTTGGCTGAAGTACTTGAGAAGTGCAGACTTCCCAATGCACCCACTGCATCCCCCCTTAATAGGCACCCGACTTTTGTACAGCTAACGATATTCATGGCATATTTAAGTCTTTGTTCTTCTTCTGGGAGTTCATGAATGTAGCAGGACCTTGACAGAGCAGCAGTCTGTGTGGTCAGTTAATAACATTTTCTGAACCTGATGGCTTCTGCTGTCACTTCCTTATGTGCACGTCCCTGGCCCTGTCTCCAAGCGGATTCCCAGCATCTGGTTGTAAAGACACTTTCCTGTTCTTCCTTCCATGGGGGTCCAGGCAGAGCCGCAGCTCCCAGCGTTCCCCACCTGGACCCCACCTGCCCCCCCAGGCCCCAGCGCCCCCGCGAGGGGAATTTGGGGAGGTGGGAGGGGGCAGCGCCAAGGCCGGGCCCCCCCGCGCTGCCGTGGCGGGAGCGGCTGCAGTGGGGACCGAGTGCGGGCGGGAGCGGCCGAGAGCCCAGCGCTGCCCCAGCCCGAGCTGCCCCAGCTCCATCCCTGCCCCTGCGCTGGGATGCTGTGGGTTTGGGGGGAAGAGGGAGCCGGCAGGGGGTGCTGGGCCTGGGGGCAGCAGGAGAAGGGAAGGATAAGCAGGGCTGGAGAACAAAATGGTCAAACGAGGGATGTGGGAGGAGAAGGTGGGATAGTGCAGGAGAAGGAGGACTAGTAGGAGGAAGAGGAGTGTGAGGAAGAGCAGTGTCACACTAGGAGGACAAGGAGGAGCAGAAACAGTAAACTCTACAAGGTTCCACCCCTCCCTGTATCTGCAGCCTGCCCCCCAGCCCCAGGAGCCTTGCCATGCCCTCCCTCACATGAAGCAGGTGACCAGGCAGAGGGATCCACAATTTCCTCAGGGGTGATTCTTGCTGTTTCTGAGCTTTATTGGGCTAAATGTTGGTGCTTTGGTTTTTTACGGGGCCTGAATATTTATATTTTTCAGGAGGTTTTGGCTGAATCTTGCCTTTTGGCAATTTTTTTATCTGTGTCATGATGTTTGGACGATTTTTGGGCTGCATCTTGGTGTTCTGGAGGTTCTTAGAGACACAAGATGCCCGATGTCGTCCTGAGTTGCGCTTGGGAAAGGAGGAATCCCCAGCCCAAGGCATTTTCTTCTTGTTTTTTCCCCAAACCCAGGTTTGTCATTCCTAAGGCGTATGCGGATGGAGAAGGCAAAAAAGCCCCAGAGATCCCTCAGGAGGAGGGGCTGCAAACCCAGCGCAGGGAGCTGCGAGGAGGAAAGACCCTCCCTGAGCCGGGAAGGCGGCCGGAGATGCAGGCAGAGCTCAGAGCTGGTGGAGAAGCCTGATGGAGGGGAGAAGCTCCACAAGTGCTTGGAATGTAGGAAGGGTTTCAGTGGGAGCTCCAACCTGATCTGGCACCAGATGATCCACACTGGGGAGAAGCCCTATGAGTGTGGGAAATGTGGGAAGAGCTTCAGAGACAGCTCCCACCTGATGGAGCACCAGGTGATCCACACAGGGGAACGGCCCTACACCTGCTTGGAATGTGGGAAGAGCTTTGGGTGGAGTGGTGCCCTGAGAAATCACCAGCGCATCCACACTGGGGAGAGGCCCTACAAGTGTCCCGAGTGTGGGAAGAGGTTTCAGAGCAGCTCCGATTGCCTCAGACATGAGCGGATTCACAGAGAGGAGAGGCCCTTCCGCTGCCCCGACTGCGGGAAGGGATTCAAGCGCAACGACGACCTCACCAAACACCGGCGCATCCACACAGGGGAGAGGCCCTACGAGTGTCCTGAGTGTGGGAAGAGCTTCTCAGACAGCTCTAATTTGAACAAACACCAACGGAGGCTCCACTAAGGGAAGCCCTGTGAGTGCCCCGAGTGTGGGAAGAGCTTCGTGCTCTGCTCCAGCTCCATCCCCCATGGGAGGATGGGTGTTGGATGATCCCCAGTGACCCCCATTGGGCAGAGCCGTGGTGATCCGTGGTCCTGGTGATCTGTGTTGGGTGGGGCGAAGGGGCTGGAGAGATTTCTCTCCTTTCACCTTGTCCTTCTGTGATTTGGTTGGTAATAAATTCCGTCCCTGTGCCCAGGCTGGGTCTGTTGTTCCCGTTCGGTGCTCGGGGCGGGATCTCTCCTGTTCCATCTCTCCACTCCCGGGCCTCTCCTCAGCCAATCAGACAATGCGATGAAGAAGATTCAGCCAATCAGGGAGAGCAGCTCTGATGACTCACCGGTTGCCGGGCAGACCCGCAGCACCCGGTGTTCCCCACCTGGACCCCGCCCTCCTCGCCCAATCACGATCCCCCCGCGGGGTCCCCCCAAGTCCCTCCCCAGTCCCGCCCCACAATAAACGGGACTGGGTCTAACTGGGAAGCTTAACTGGGAACACTGGGAGCAGCCGGGCAAGGGCACAGTGACAGCGGGGCTGGGGGGGACAAACGATCTCCCCCAAAATCAGCGCGGGGACGGAGCTTGGGGTCCTGGCCGTGCCCGAGGCCACGGGGAGGGGCTGCAGCCACTGCTGGGTCAGGAGCTCTGTGGGCAGGGGAAAGGGGGTGGTACCGAGCTGGGGGCTCCATGGGGAGCACAAATGCTCCTGGACAGCCACACCTCCCCACCCCCACCTTCTTGCTCAGGTAGGAGCCGAACCCCAGTGCCAGGAAGACGAACCCCAACACGGAGCCCCTGATCCCCATCAGCGCCTTGCAGCGCAGCGTCCAGCAGCACCTCTGGGGGTTTGCAGGCGTCAGGACCCCCCAAAACCTCTCACAGACACCCCAAGCCCCTCTAAGAACCCTCCCAGTCTCCTCCAGCCGACCTAGAGCTCCCTAAAACCTCTTTCCATCCTCTCCAGGACCCACCAAAGCCACTCCTGTCCCTCTCAGGATCCCATAACCCCCTCCCATTTACCCCCTCAGTGCCCCAGCACCCCCAAACCCTGTCCCAGTCTCTTCCCAGCCACACTGGAACTCAGCAAGAGCCTCCCAGTCTCTTCCCTGCACAAGCGACCTCATTCCAACCCTGCTTTCCAGTCCCTGATCTCCTTCCATCCCCTCCAGGCTCACTCAAATCCCTCCCTGTTATGGACAGCACCCCCAAACTCCCTCCCAGTTCCCACTAGAACCCCCAGACCCCCATCCCACCCTCTCCAGCATCCTTCAAACCCCTTCTCAGCCTTTCTAGATCCCTGAACCAGGCTATTTCAGTCTTCCTCCCAGTTACTCCCAGCACACCCCAACCCCTCTCCCAGCCCCCCCAGTGCCTCCCCAATCCCCCCACACTGTGGGGTCCAGGCTGTGCCCCAGTGCCGGCTCAGGGGGTGCTCCAGGCTGACGTGCTCCACCTGGCAGCTGGAGGTGACCCCACACTGGGGGGTTGGGGTTTCCAGCAGCACCAGCAGCTGGTAGGTCCAGTCCCCATTGGGGACCAGGTCAGTGGCCACCACATGCCCTGAGAGCTCCTGCTGGCCCTGGAACCACCTCAGCTGCATCTGGGCAGGGTAGAAATCCCTCACAGAGCAGAACAGGCAGCTGGGGCTTTGCTGGGAGCTTGACGGCCACAGTGAGATGGCAAAACTGGAGGGCACTGGGAGAGATGGGAGAGGGCTGGTGTGGCACTGAGAGAGACTGGAAATGGACTGGGAGGCACTAGGGGTGCACTGGAATAGAGAGTGGAGGACTGGGAGTGGCCTGAGAAGGCTGGGAATGACTGAGCATAGATTGGGATTTGACTGAGAAGGACGGGCAGGGTCTGGGAGGGACTATGGGGACAGTGGGATGAACTGAGGTGGCACTGGGAGGGACTGGGATGGACTGGGAGAGCCACAGAGTCACTGGGGGAGGGGCAGGAAGCCCCGGTGATGGGCACAAGGAGTGCTGGGGGCTCTGGGGTGATTCCCAGGGAGGTTTTGAGGGGCTCCAGGGTCATTCCCAGGCCAGGGCCTGACGGGACCTGCTCTGCCCCACGCTCAGCGATGGTCCCGTGGCCGGGGCTTCTGCGGCCACAGGGGGCACTGGAACCTCCTGTTTCTCCTTCTTTGCCTGCTCCTGCTCCTCCTCTTACTGCTCCTCCTTTTCCCACCTCCCTCCTCCTCCTCCTGCAGCTCCTCCTCCTTCCCAATCCCACCTCCTCCCCAGTTTGTGCACTCTGCATATTTAGAGTGGAGAACCTTGCTTGTTTTCAGAACTAGAACAAAGATCCCAGATGAAACAAGCACTGCTGGTTTTAGTCAGAAGCATCAGTGACTAAAGCTCATGTTTTCTTTGTTTTTATCCTGTCCTTGCTCCTCCTCAGTGTTCAGGCTGGACTATGGGGTGTCCTTGTTGCTGCATTTTGGGAGTTCCTCTTGGATCCTTTGGGCACTGGGCTGTGCCCTGGGAGGATTCTTTGTGCTCCTTTGTGACACAGGAGAACCTTCCAAGCGGTTTTTGCGTGAGCTGCTGCTGTGGTGTCACAGGAACGTTGCCACATCCCAGCGTGTTCCCATTGCTGTGGGACACAGAGGCCTCAGTGCCCAGAGCGGCTCTGGGTGCTGCTGATTGCCGGAGGATCCTCCTGCCCGAGGCATTCCCAGCAGCCAGCCCAGCCCTGACGTGTCCTTCTGTGCTTGCAGGGCACAGCCTGCAGACGTGTGCAGCGCAGCCACAGTGATCCAGCAAGTGGCTGCTGCAGTTTGCACTCTGTGCTCTGTGCCTTATTCGGGGTATTTTCTAACCCACTTGGCAAGTCAGTCGAGTTTTTCCCTCAGTGCAGCATCTGTGGCTTTGGGCTTGCTGTGTGCTTTCTGTTCTCCCTCTGGACCTGAGCTGACTCTGTCACCAAATTGCCATGAACACACCGTTGGTTTGGGAGAGCTCCTGCCAGCAGCTGCAGCTGTAAAGGGGGTGTCTGCAGCCAGCCAGGTGTTTGCAGTGAGCCCTGGGGGTTCTGTTCCCTCAAGCAGGGCGTCTGTGGCACTGGAGCCTGGAACTGCCCCATTTGCTGCTCCAGTCAAGAACTGACACAGCCCAGCATTTTGT
>JAREIS010002349.1:0-13405 GCA_030060385.1 Muscicapa striata striata | reverse complement strand
AAATTTCAGACACCAGTCTCAGGCCATTGTCTTGCAAACATGGCCATTTTCTCTGAAAACCACACCCTCCCAGTTTTAATACCAGTTTGAGGAAGAATTGTTCTGCAAAGGAGCTAAGGTTCTAAGGCTGGCATTTTTAGTCTGGAGAAACTTGATCTTTGAATTTTAACTGCAGACACCCAGTCTCAGGCATTGCCCTTGCATGCAACAATGGCCTTTTCCTCTGAAAACAATCACTCCCAGTTTTTAATACCATTGGAGGTAGTGTTGGCACTCCATAAAGCCAAGGACCATGCCTCTTGCATGCAAAGAAGGGCCTATTTCTCTGTGAAATAAAGATCACTTCACCTTTTGTAATATCCATTTAGAGGAGAATTTTGGCACTCCATGAACAGCCAGGGTTCTCAGTGGTGGCACTTTACACTGGGAGAAATCTTGATTCCTTCGAATTTGAGGTTTCAGATTTACCAGTCTCAGGCCAAGGGCCCTGGATATGAACATTGGCAATATTCCTCTGAAAAACCACACCTTTCCAGTTTCTTAATACCATTTAGGAGGAAGATACAGTCTCTTCAAAAGTAGCCAGGGTTCTAACTGTTGGCATCTTTAGTCTGAAAAAAATCCTGATCCCTTCGGAATTTGAGCTGTCAGACGCCCAGTCTCAGGCCAATTACCCTGGATACGATCATTGGCCACCCTCTGAAAAAACCACACCCTCCCAGTTTCTTAATACCAGTTTGAGGAAGACATTTTATCTGCAACAGGAGCTAAGGTTCTAACTGGTGGCATCTTTTGTCTGGGAGAAATCTTGATCATTTCGGAATTTTAGATGTCAGACACCCAGTCTCAGGCCAAGGTCCCTGGATAAGAGCATGCCATTTTCCTCTGAAAAACGCACACCCTCCCAGTTTCTTTATACATGTGTGGAGGTAGTGTTGGTCACGCCAAAGTAGCCAGAGTTCTCAGGGTTCTCCATCTTCAGCCTGGTAGATATCCTGATCCTCTTCGAATTTTAGATTTCAGACGACCAGTCCCAGGCCCATTGCCTTGGACACGAACATAGGCCATCTTCGCTCTGAAATAAAACACACCCTCCCAGTTTCTTAATACTAGTTTGGGGAAGACATTTTATCTACAGCAGGAGCTAAGGTTCTAAGTGGTGGCGCTTTTAGTCTGGGAGAAATCCTGATTCTTTCGGAATTTTAACTGTCAGACACCCAGTCGCAGGCCAATTGCCCTTGCTACAAACATGGGCCATTTTCCTCTGATAAAACCACACCTTCCCAGTTTATTAATACCACCTTGGAGGTAGTGTTGGTCTCTCCAAAAGTAACCAGGCTTCTAACTGCTGGCATTTTTAGTCTGCGAAAACATTAGGTTTGGAATTTTAGCACGCCAAAGCCCAGTCTCAGGACCATGCCGCTGCATACAAAGAAGGGCCTATTTCTCTGTGAAATAAAGATCACTTCACCCTTTTGTAATATCCATTTAGAGCAGGCTTTTGGCACTCCATGAACAGCCAGGGTTCTCAGTGGTGGCAGTTTTAGACTGGGAGTAATCCTGATTCCTTCGGAATTTGAGGTTTCAGACGACTTCAGTCTCAGGCCAAGGGCCCTGGATATGAACATTGGCAATATTCCTCTGAAAAAACCACATCCTCCCAGTTTCTTAATACCATTTAGGAGGAAGATACAGTCTCTTCAAAAGTAGCCAGGGTTCTAACTGGTGGCATCTTTAGTCTAGGAGAAATCCTGATCCTTCAGAATTTGAGCTGTCAGACGCCCATTCTCAGGCCAATTATCCTGATATGAACACTGGCCATTTTCCTCGGAAAAACACACCCTCCCAGTTTCTTAAAAGCAGTTTTTAGGAAGTCATTGTATCTCCAAAAGTAGCCAGGATTCTCAGTGGTGGCACAATTAGTCTGGGAGAAATGCTGATCATTACGGAATTTTAGATGTCAGACACCCAGTCTCAGGCCAAGGTCCCTTGAAAGTAACATTGACCAATTTCCCTCTGAAAAAAACCACACCCTCCCAGTTTCTTAATACCAGTTTGGAGGTAGTGTTGGTCTCTCCAATAGTAGCCAGGATTCTAAGTGGTGGGATCTTTAATCTGGGACAAATCTTGATCCTTTCGGAATTTGAGCTGTCAGACGCCCAGTCTCAGGCCAATTATCCTGGATATGAACACTGGCCATTTTCCCTCGGAAACAAAACACACCCTCCCAGTTTCTTAAAAGCAGTTTTAGGAAAACATTGTATCTCCAAAAGTAGCAGGATTCTAAGTGGTGGCATCTTTTGTCTGGGAGAAATCCTGATCATTTCGAATTTTAGATGTCAGACACCCAGTCTCAGGCAGGGGTCCCTGGATAAGAACACATGCCATTTTCCCTCTGAAAACGCATACCCTCCCAGTCTCTTTATACATGTGTGGAGGTAGTGTTGGTCACTCCAAAGTAGCCAGGGTTCTCATGGTTCTCCCATCATAAATCTGGTAGATATCCTGATCCCTTCGGAATTTTAGATTTCAGATTTACCAGTCCCAGGCCCATTGCCTTGGACACGAACATAGGCCATTTCGCTCTGAAAGAAACCACACTCCCAGTTTCTTAATACCAGTTTGGAGGAAGACATTTTATCTACAACAGGAGCTAAGGTTCTAAGTGGTGGCGCCTTTAGTCTGGGAGAAATCCTGATTCTTTCGGAATTTTAACTGTCAGACACCCAGTCTCAGGCCAATTGCCTTGCTACGGACATGGGCCGCTTTCCTCTGAAAAAAACCACAGCCTCCCAGTTTCTTAACACCAGTTTGGAGGTAGTGTTGGTCTCTCCAATAGTAGACAGGATTCTACGGTGGGATCTTTAATCTGGGAGAAATTCTGATCCCTTCGGAATTTTAGCTGTCCGACGACCAGTCCCAGGCCCATTGTCTTGGACACGAACATAGGCCATTTTTGCTCTGAAATAAACCACACCCTCCCAGTTTCTTAATATCAGTTTGGAGAAGACATTATATCTGCAACAGGAGCTAAGGTTCTAAGGGGGTGGCATTTTTAGTGTGGGAGAAATCCTGATTCTTTCGGAATTTTAACTGTCAGGCACCCTGCCTCAGGCCAATTGCCCATGCTACGAACATGGGCCATTTTCCTCTGAAAAAAACCACACCCTCCCAGTTTCTTAATACCGGATTGGAGGTAGTGTTGGTCTCTCCAAAAGTATCTGGGCTTCTAACTGCTGGCATTTTTGTCTGCGAAAACTTTTAGTTTTTAATTTTAGAAGGCCGCAGCCCAGTCTCAGGACCATGCCCCTGCATGCAAAGAAGGGCCTATTTCTCTGTGAAATAAAGATCACTTCACCCCTTTTGTAATATCCATTTAAATGAGAATTTTGGCATTCCATGAACAGCCAGGGTTCTCAGTGGTGGCAGTTTTAGACTGGGAGAAATCCTGATTCCTTCGGAATTTGAGGTTTCAGACGACCAGTCTCAGGCCAAGGGCCCTGGATATGAACATTGGCAATATTCCTCTGAAAAAACCACACCCTCCCAGTTTCTTAATACCATTTAGGAGGAAGATACAGTCTCTTCAAAAGTAGCCAGGGTTCTAACTGGTGGCAAATTTAGTCTAGAGAAATCCTGATCCCTTCGGAATTTGAGCTGTCAGACGCCCAGTCTCAGGCCAATTACCCTGGATACGATCATCGGCCAATTTCTCTTAAAAACCACACCCTCCCAGTTTCTTAATACCAGTTTGGAGGAAGACATTTTATCTGCAACAGGAGCTAAGGTTCTAAGGGGTGGCATCTTTAGTCTGGGAGAAATCCTGATCCTTTCGAATTTTAACTGTCAGACACCCAGTCGCAGGCCAAGGTCCCTGGATAAGAACATGAGCCATTTTCCCTCTGAAAAACCACACCTCCCAGTTTCTTTATACCAGTTTGGAGGTAGTGTTGGTCTCTCCAAAAGTAACTAGTATTCTAAGGGGTGGCATATTTAGTCTGGGAGAAATCCTGATCATTTCGGAATTTTACATGTCAGACACCCAGTCTCTGGCCAATTGCCCTTGCTACTGAACATGGGCCATTTTCCCTCTTAAAAAGCCACACCTCCCAGTTTCTTAATACCAGTTTGGAGGTAGTGTTGGTCTCTCCAAAAGTAACCAGGCTTCTAACTGCTGGCACTTTTATTCTGTAGAAAACATTAGGTTTGGAATTTTAGCACGCCAAAGCCCAGTCTCAGGACCATGCCCCTGCATGAAACGAAGGGCCTATTTCTCTGTGAAATAAAGATCACTTCACCCCTTTGTAATATCCCTTTAGAGGAGAATTTTGGCACTCCATGAACAGCCAGGGTTCTCAGTGGTGGCAGTTTTAGACTGGGAGAAATCCTGATTCCTTTGGAATTTGAGGTTTCAGACGACCAGTCTCAGGCCAAGGGCCCTGGATATGAACATTGGCAATTTTCCTCTGTGTAAAACCACACCCTCCCAATTTCTTAATACTGTTTAGGAGGAAGATACAGTCTCTTCAAAAGTAGCCAGGGTTCTAACTGGTGGCATTTTTAGTCTAGGAGAAATACTGATCCCTTTGGAGTTTTAGCTGTCAGACACCCAGTCTCAGGCCAATTATCCTGGATATGAACACTGGCCATTTTCCTCGGAAAAAACACACCCTCCCAGTTTCTTAAAAACAGTTTTTAGAAAACATTGTATCTCCAAAAGTAGCCAGGATTCTAAGTGGTGGCATCTTTTGTCTGGGAGAAATCCTGATCATTTCGAATTTTAGATGTCAGACACCCAGTCTCAGGCCAAGGTCCCTGGATAAGAGCACATGCCATTTTCCTCTGAAAAAAGCACACCCTCCCAGTTTCTTTATACATGTTTGGAGGTAGTGTTGGTCACTCCAAAGTAGCCAGGGTTCTCATGGTTCTCCCATCATCAATCTGGTAGATATCCTGATCCCTTCGGAATTTTAGATTTCAGACGACCAGTCCCAGGCCCATTGCCTTGGACACGAACATAGGCCATCTTCGCTCTGAAATAAAACACACCCTCCCAGTTTCTTAATACCAGTTTGGAGGAAGACATTCTATCTACAGCAGGAGCTAAGGTTCTAAGTGGTGGCGTCTTTAGTCAGGGAGAAATCCTGATTCTTTCGGAATTTTAACTGTCAGACACCCAGTCTCAGGCCAATTGCCCTTGCTACGAACATAGGCCATTTTCCCTCTGAAAAAAACCACACCCTCCCAGTTTCTTAATACCGGATTGGAGGTAGTGTTGGTCTCTCCAAAAGTAACCAGGCTTCTAACTGCTGGCATTTTTAGTCTGCGAGAAAACATTAAGTTTGGAATTTTAACACGCCAAAGCCCAGTCTCTGGACCATGCCGCTGCATACAAAAAAGGGCTTATTTCTCTGTGAAATAAAGATCACTTCACCCCTTTTGTAATATCCATTTAGAGGAGAATTTTGGCACTCCATGAACAGCCAGGGTTCTCAGTGGTGGCAGTTTTAGACTGGGAGAAATCCTGATTCCTTCGGAATTTGAGGTTTCAGACGACCAGTCTCAGGCCAAGGGCCCTGGATATGAACACTGGCCAATTTCCCTCGGAAAAAAACCACACCCTCCCAGTTTCTTAAAAACAGTTTTTAGGAAAACATTGTATCTCCAAAAGTAGCCAGGATTCTAAGTGGTGGCATCTTTTGTCTGGGAGAAATCCTGATCATTTCGGAATTTTAGATGTCAGACACCCAGTCTCAGGCCAAGGTCCCTGAATAAGAACATGGGCCATTTTCCCTCTGAAAAAAACCACACCCTCTCAGTTTCCTTATACATGTTTGGAGGTAGTGTTGGTCACTCCAATAGTAGCCAGGGTTCTCAGTGGTGGCATCTTTAGTCTGCGAGGAATCCTGATCCATTCCGAATTTTAGCTGTCAGACGCCCAGTCTCAGGCCAATTACCCAGGATACAATCATTGGCCAATTTCCCTCTGAAAAAAACCACACCCTCCCAGTTTCTTAATACCAGTTTGGAGGAAGACATTTTATCTGCAACAGGAGCTAAGGTTCTAACTGGTGGCATCTTTTGTCTGGGAGAAATCCTGATCATTTCGGAATTTTAGATGTCAGACACCCAGTCTCAGGCCAAGGTCCCTGGATAAGAGCACATGCCATTTTCCCTCTGAAAAAACGCACACCCTCCCAGTTTCTTTATACATGTGTGGAGGTAGTGTTGGTCACGCCAAAGTAGCCAGAGTTCTCAGGGTTCTCCCATCTTCAGCCTGGTAGATATCCTGATCCCTTCGGAATTTTAGATTTCAGACGACCAGTCCCAGGCCCATTGCCTTGGACACGAACATAGGCCATCTTCGCTCTGAAATAAAACACACCCTCCCAGTTTCTTAATACTAGTTTGGGGGAAGACATTTTATCTACAGCAGGAGCTAAGGTTCTAAGTGGTGGCGTCTTTAGTCTGGGAGAAATCCTGATTCTTTCGGAATTTTAACTGTCAGACACCCAGTCGCAGGCCAATTGCCCTTGCTACAAACATGGGCCATTTTCCCTCTGAAAAAAACCACACCTTCCCAGTTTATTAATACCACCTTGGAGGTAGTGTTGGTCTCTCCAAAAGTAACCAGGCTTCTAACTGCTGGCATTTTTAGTCTGCGAGAAAACATTAGGTTTGGAATTTTAGCACGCCAAAGCCCAGTCTCAGGACCATGCCGCTGCATACAAAGAAGGGCCTATTTCTCTGTGAAATAAAGATCACTTCACCCCTTTTGTAATATCCATTTAGAGCAGGCTTTTGGCACTCCATGAACAGCCAGGGTTCTCAGTGGTGGCAGTTTTAGACTGGGAGTAATCCTGATTCCTTCGGAATTTGAGGTTTCAGACGACCAGTCTCAGGCCAAGGGCCCTGGATATGAACATTGGCAATATTCCCTCTGAAAAAAACCACATCCTCCCAGTTTCTTAATACCATTTAGGAGGAAGATACAGTCTCTTCAAAAGTAGCCAGGGTTCTAACTGGTGGCATCTTTAGTCTAGGAGAAATCCTGATCCCTTCAGAATTTGAGCTGTCAGACGCCCATTCTCAGGCCAATTATCCTGGATATGAACACTGGCCATTTTCCCTCGGAAAAAAAACACACCCTCCCAGTTTCTTAAAAGCAGTTTTTAGGAAGTCATTGTATCTCCAAAAGTAGCCAGGATTCTCAGTGGTGGCACAATTAGTCTGGGAGAAATGCTGATCATTACGGAATTTTAGATGTCAGACACCCAGTCTCAGGCCAAGGTCCCTTGAAAGTAACATTGACCAATTTCCCTCTGAAAAAAACCACACCCTCCCAGTTTCTTAATACCAGTTTGGAGGTAGTGTTGGTCTCTCCAATAGTAGCCAGGATTCTAAGTGGTGGGATCTTTAATCTGGGACAAATCTTGATCCTTTCGGAATTTGAGCTGTCAGACGCCCAGTCTCAGGCCAATTATCCTGGATATGAACACTGGCCATTTTCCCTCGGAAACAAAACACACCCTCCCAGTTTCTTAAAAGCAGTTTTTAGGAAAACATTGTATCTCCAAAAGTAGCCAGGATTCTAAGTGGTGGCATCTTTTGTCTGGGAGAAATCCTGATCATTTCGGAATTTTAGATGTCAGACACCCAGTCTCAGGCAGGGGTCCCTGGATAAGAACACATGCCATTTTCCCTCTGAAAAAACGCACACCCTCCCAGTCTCTTTATACATGTGTGGAGGTAGTGTTGGTCACTCCAAAGTAGCCAGGGTTCTCATGGTTCTCCCATCATAAATCTGGTAGATATCCTGATCCCTTCGGAATTTTAGATTTCAGACGACCAGTCCCAGGCCCATTGCCTTGGACACGAACATAGGCCATTTTCGCTCTGAAAGAAACCACACTCCCAGTTTCTTAATACCAGTTTGGAGGAAGACATTTTATCTACAACAGGAGCTAAGGTTCTAAGTGGTGGCGTCTTTAGTCTGGGAGAAATCCTGATTCTTTCGGAATTTTAACTGTCAGACACCCAGTCTCAGGCCAATTGCCCTTGCTACGAACATGGGCCGTTTTCCCTCTGAAAAAAACCACAGCCTCCCAGTTTCTTAACACCAGTTTGGAGGTAGTGTTGGTCTCTCCAATAGTAGACAGGATTCTACGTGGTGGGATCTTTAATCTGGGAGAAATTCTGATCCCTTCGGAATTTTAGCTGTCCGACGACCAGTCCCAGGCCCATTGTCTTGGACACGAACATAGGCCATTTTTGCTCTGAAATAAACCACACCCTCCCAGTTTCTTAATATCAGTTTGGAGGAAGACATTATATCTGCAACAGGAGCTAAGGTTCTAAGGGGTGGCATTTTTAGTGTGGGAGAAATCCTGATTCTTTCGGAATTTTAACTGTCAGGCACCCCGTCTCAGGCCAATTGCCCATGCTACGAACATGGGCCATTTTCCCTCTGAAAAAAACCACACCCTCCCAGTTTCTTAATACCGGATTGGAGGTAGTGTTGGTCTCTCCAAAAGTATCTGGGCTTCTAACTGCTGGCATTTTTGTCTGCGAGAAAACTTTAGGTTTTTAATTTTAGAAGGCCGCAGCCCAGTCTCAGGACCATGCCCCTGCATGCAAAGAAGGGCCTATTTCTCTGTGAAATAAAGATCACTTCACCCCTTTTGTAATATCCATTTAGAGGAGAATTTTGGCATTCCATGAACAGCCAGGGTTCTCAGTGGTGGCAGTTTTAGACTGGGAGAAATCCTGATTCCTTCGGAATTTGAGGTTTCAGACGACCAGTCTCAGGCCAAGGGCCCTGGATATGAACATTGGCAATATTCCCTCTGAAAAAAACCACACCCTCCCAGTTTCTTAATACCATTTAGGAGGAAGATACAGTCTCTTCAAAAGTAGCCAGGGTTCTAACTGGTGGCAAATTTAGTCTAGGAGAAATCCTGATCCCTTCGGAATTTGAGCTGTCAGACGCCCAGTCTCAGGCCAATTACCCTGGATACGATCATCGGCCAATTTCCCTCTTAAAAAAACCACACCCTCCCAGTTTCTTAATACCAGTTTGGAGGAAGACATTTTATCTGCAACAGGAGCTAAGGTTCTAAGGGGTGGCATCTTTAGTCTGGGAGAAATCCTGATCCTTTCGGAATTTTAACTGTCAGACACCCAGTCGCAGGCCAAGGTCCCTGGATAAGAACATGAGCCATTTTCCCTCTGAAAAAAACCACACCCTCCCAGTTTCTTTATACCAGTTTGGAGGTAGTGTTGGTCTCTCCAAAAGTAACCAGTATTCTAAGGGGTGGCATATTTAGTCTGGGAGAAATCCTGATCATTTCGGAATTTTACATGTCAGACACCCAGTCTCTGGCCAATTGCCCTTGCTACGAACATGGGCCATTTTCCCTCTTAAAAAAGCCACACCCTCCCAGTTTCTTAATACCAGTTTGGAGGTAGTGTTGGTCTCTCCAAAAGTAACCAGGCTTCTAACTGCTGGCACTTTTATTCTGCGAGAAAACATTAGGTTTGGAATTTTAGCACGCCAAAGCCCAGTCTCAGGACCATGCCCCTGCATGAAACGAAGGGCCTATTTCTCTGTGAAATAAAGATCACTTCACCCCTTTTGTAATATCCCTTTAGAGGAGAATTTTGGCACTCCATGAACAGCCAGGGTTCTCAGTGGTGGCAGTTTTAGACTGGGAGAAATCCTGATTCCTTTGGAATTTGAGGTTTCAGACGACCAGTCTCAGGCCAAGGGCCCTGGATATGAACATTGGCAATTTTCCCTCTGTGTAAAACCACACCCTCCCAATTTCTTAATACCGTTTAGGAGGAAGATACAGTCTCTTCAAAAGTAGCCAGGGTTCTAACTGGTGGCATTTTTAGTCTAGGAGAAATACTGATCCCTTTGGAGTTTTAGCTGTCAGACACCCAGTCTCAGGCCAATTATCCTGGATATGAACACTGGCCATTTTCCCTCGGAAAAAAAACACACCCTCCCAGTTTCTTAAAAACAGTTTTTAGGAAAACATTGTATCTCCAAAAGTAGCCAGGATTCTAAGTGGTGGCATCTTTTGTCTGGGAGAAATCCTGATCATTTCGGAATTTTAGATGTCAGACACCCAGTCTCAGGCCAAGGTCCCTGGATAAGAGCACATGCCATTTTCCTCTGAAAAAAAGCACACCCTCCCAGTTTCTTTATACATGTTTGGAGGTAGTGTTGGTCACTCCAAAGTAGCCAGGGTTCTCATGGTTCTCCCATCATCAATCTGGTAGATATCCTGATCCCTTCGGAATTTTAGATTTCAGACGACCAGTCCCAGGCCCATTGCCTTGGACACGAACATAGGCCATCTTCGCTCTGAAATAAAACACACCCTCCCAGTTTCTTAATACCAGTTTGGAGGAAGACATTTTATCTACAACAGGAGCTAAGGTTCTAAGTGGTGGCGTCTTTAGTCTGGGAGAAATCCTGATTCTTTCGGAATTTTAACTGTCAGACACCCAGTCTCAGGCCAATTGCCCTTGCTACGAACATAGGCAATTTTCCCTCTGAAAAAAACCACACCCTCCCAGTTTCTTAATACCACTTTGGAGGTAGTGTTGGTCTCTCCAAAAGTAACCCGGCTTCTAACTGATGGCATATTTTGTCTTCGAGAAAACATTAGGTTTTTAATTTTAGAAGAACGAAGCCCAGTCTCAGGACCATGCCCCTGCGTGCAAAGAAGGGCCTATTTCTCTGTGAAATAAAGATCACTTCACCCCTTTTGTAATATCCATTGAGAGGAGAATTTTGGCACTCCATGAACAGCCAGGGTTCTCAGTGGTGGCACTATTAGACGGGGAGAAATCCTGATTCCTTCGGAATTTGAGGTTTCAGACGACCAGTCTCAGGCCAAGGGCCCTGGATATGAACATTGGCAATTTTCCCTCTGTGTAAAACCACATCCTCCCAGTTTCTTAATACCATTTAGGAGGAAGATACAGTCTCTTCAAAAGTAGCCAGGGTTCTAACTGGTGGCATCTTTAGTCTAGGAGAAATCCTGATCCCTTCGGAATTTTAGATGTCAGACGACCAGTCTCAGGCCAAGGGCCCTGGATATGAACATTGGCAATATTCCCTCTGAAAAAAACCACACCCTCCCAGTTTCTTAATACCAGTTTGGAAGTAGTGTTGGTCTCTCCAATATTAGCCAGGATTCTAAGTGGTGGGATCTTTAATCTGGGACAAATCTTGATCCTTTCGGAATTTGAGCTGTCAGACGCCCAGTCTCAGGCCAATTATCCTGGATATGAACACTGGCCATTTTCCCTCGGAAACAAAACACACCCTCCCAGTTTCTTAAAAGCAGTTTTTAGGAAAACATTGTATCTCCAAAAGTAGCCAGGATTCTAAGTGGTGGCATCTTTTGTCTGGGAGAAATCCTGATCATTTCGGAATTTTAGATGTCAGACACCCAGTCTCAGGCCGGGGTCCCTGAAAAAGAACACATGCCATTTTCCCTCTGAAAAAACGCACACCCTCCCAGTTTCTTTATACATGTGTGGAGGTAGTGTTGGTCACTCCAAAGTAGCCAGGGTTCTCATGGTTCTCCCATCATCAATCTGGTAGATATCCTGATCCCTTCGGAATTTTAGATTTCAGACGACCAGTCCCAGGCCCATTGCCTTGGACACGAACACTGGCCATTTTCGCTCTGAAAAAAACCACACCCTCCCAGTTTCTTAATACCAGTTTGGAGGAAGACATTTTATCTACAACAGGAGCTAAGGTTCTAAGTGGTGGCGTCTTTAGTCTGGGAGAAATCCTGATTCTTTCGGAATTTTAACGGTCAGACACCCAGTCTCAGGCCAATTGCCCTTGCTACGAACATGGGCCATTTTCCCTCTGAAAAAAACCACAGCCTCCCAGTTTCTTAATACCAGTTTGGAGGTAGTGTTGGTCACTCCAATAGTAGACAGGATTCTACGTGGTGGGATCTTTAATCTGGGAGAAATCCTGATCCCTTCGGAATTTTAGCTGTCAGACGCCCAGTCTCAGGCCAATTATCCTGGATATGAACACTGGCCATTTTCCCTCGGAAAAAAAACACACCCTCCCAGTTTCTTAAAAGCAGTTTTTAGGAAGTCATTGTATCTCCAAAAGTAGCCAGGGTTCTAAGGGGTGGCATCTTTAGTCTGGGAGAAATCCTGATCATTTCGGAATTTTAGATGTCAGACACCCAGTCTCAGGCCAAGGTCCCTGAATAAGAACATGGGCCATTTTCCCTCTGAAAAAAACCACACCTTCTCAGTTTCCTTATACATGTTTGGAGGTAGTGTTGGTCACTCCAATACTAGCCAGGGTTCTCAGTGGTGGCATCTTTAGTCTGCGAGGAATCCTGATCCATTCCGAATTTTAGCTGTCAGACGCCCAGTCTCAGGCCAATTACCCAGGATACAATCATTGGCCAATTTCCCTCTGAAAAAAACCACACCTTCCCAGTTTCTTAATACCAGTTTGTAGGAAGACATTTTATCTGCAACAGGAGCTAAGGTTCTAAGGGGTGGCATCTTTAGTCTGGGAGAAATCCTGATCCTTTCGGAATTTTAACTGTCAGGCACCCAGTCGCAGGCCAGTTGCCCTGGATACCAACATGGGCCATTTTCCCTCTGAAAAAAACCACACCCTCCCAGTTTCTTAATACCAGTTTGGAGGTAGTGTTGGTCTCTCCAAAAGTAACCAGACTTCTAACTGCTGGCATTTTTAGTCTGCGAGAAAACATTAGGTTTGGAATTTTAGCAGGCCGAAGCCCAGTCTCAGGACCATGCCCCTGCATGCAACGAAGGGCCTATTTCTCTGTGAAATATAGATCACTTTACCACTTTTGTAATATCCATTTAGAGGAGGCTTTTGGCACTCCATGAACAGCCAGGGTTCTCAGTGGTGGCACTATTAGTCTGGGAGAAATGCTGATTCCTTCGGAATTTGAGGTTTCAGACGACCAGTCTCAGGCCAAGGGCCCTGGATATGAACATTGGCAATTTTCCCTCTGAAAAAAACCACACCCTCCCAGTTTCTTAATACCATTTAGGAGGAAGATACAGTCTCTTCAAAAGTAGCCAGGGTTCTAACTGGTGGCATCTTTTGTCTGGGAGAAATCCTGATCCTTTCGGAATTTTAGATGTCCGACACCCAGTCTCAGACCATGGTCCCTGGATAAGAACATTGGCCATTTTCCCTCTGAAAAAACCACACACTCCCAGTTTCTCTATACATGTGTGGTGGTAGTGTTGGTCACTCCAAAGTAGCCAGAGTTCTCAGGGTTCTCCCATCTTCAGCCTGGTAGATATCCTGATCCCTTCGGAATTTTAGATTTCAGACGACCAGTCCCAGGCCCATTGTCTTGGACAC